>PQWD01005179.1:0-11893 GCA_019425675.1 Leucinodes orbonalis | reverse complement strand
TCAATTCAAATGTCAAATAATTACAAATTACAATTACAATAAAAGACTACAATAATTATAAAAAAAAAAAATGTCACCGTGCTAATATAATCATAATTAATATGTCAGACTATCATCAATTTAATATTATATATGTCATGCTTTAAAATCCAATTTCATTAAAAATAATAGCCTTAAATAATGTCAAATTAAAATTACAGCAAATATATTATTTATAAAATTAAAAACAAATGTCAAAGTTATAGGCATTAATTACAATGAAGTCATATTCTCAATAATTTATCGTCAAAGTATTCTTTTATATTATAATACACTTTCTGCAATAGTAAATCTTTTAAAGCATGCTCAAATTGAACACCTCGGAGGGTTTTGATTGAATTTGGCAAATTGTTATAAATTTTTATTGCCATATAATATGGCCCATTTTGATATAGTGATAGGCGTGTTGAAGGCAACACCAAATTATTTACGCGTCTCGAATTTGATTTCCCCGGCAAATCTCCAATTTTTCTAAAATAGTCTGGGTGTTTTTTTATAAAACGACATACTTCAAAAATATATAGGCATGTTACTGTTAGCACTTTAAACCTATGAAACAGTTGTCTGCATGAGTCTCTCCGGGCAGCAAGGGCTATAATTCTGAGACATCGTTTTTGCTGGATCAGTACGGCCTGTGTATTGGTAGCATTTCCCCATAACACAATTCCATATCTAATCCAGGCAGCAGCGTGACTGTGGTACGCAATGAGCGCACACTCTGCGTTTGTAGTTTTCCGCAGTTCACGTAAGGCATAGGAGAACTGGCTTAACTTACCAACTACACTGTCCACATGGTTTTTCCAAGTCAGAGTTTCGTCCATGGTTATTCCTAGCAATTTAAAAGTACCAACTGCCTCGATTTGTTTACCTTCGTGTAACAGAGAAACAGGTAAACCTGGTCTTTGATGCGGTCTAAAATGCATCATTTTTGTCTTATCTAGATTGAGTTCTAGACCTATACTCTTTAAATAGGTGGAAATTTTTGTAATGGACACTGATAGCTGATTATTTATGCTGTCTAAGTTATCATAGCTACATGGAACGATAAGCGTTGCATCGTCAGCAAATAGTACCACTTTGTGAGGTACCACTGTTGGCAGGTCATTAATATACACCAAAAACAGTAAACACCCGAGGACACTCCCTTGAGGTATAGAACCGGACACATCTTCTACGGTAGAGCGAAATTGATCCACCACTCGGTTCGCCTCATTATAGTGCGATATCTGTACCAGTTGTTTTCTCCCTGTCAGATAGGAACTAAGCCACTTTATGGCTTCACCACGTATTCCTAGTGAGTGTAACTTATCTAATAATACACTGTGTATGACCCTGTCATAGGCTTTGGACATATCCATGAAAACTGCAACAGCACATTGGTTTTTGTTTAAGATCTCCAGTACCTCAAAGGTACACTCAAATACAGCCGACGACGTCGAGTGGTTTTTGCGAAAACCATGCTGATTTTTATTAAATACATCGTATTTCTCAAAAAAATGATACATTCTTTGGCATGCATTTTTTTCAAAAACCTTGGCATTTACCGGTAAAAGAGCTAATGGGCGGTAGTTCAAAGGACTTTGTTTATCCGCTTTTTTAAAAATGGGCTTGATGACTGCTAGTTTTAGTGCGTCTGGAAAAGTGCCCTCCTTAAAAGACTGATTAATTAAAAATGTCAATGGTGGCACTAGTTCATCTACACAATGTATCAAAACAGTAGCTGGGATCTCATCATATCCACAACTATTATTTCGCTTCAGACTAAGGACAACTTTCTTAACGTCTGCTTGGGTAACGCAGGCTAAAAAGAATGAGTTGGGCAACGTGTTTGTTTTGCGATAAACTATATTTGCTGTATTATTGTTTGAACTAATTTGCCTATAATAATTATTGAATAGATTTGCTATCTTAGTGGGGGATCTTATAGTTTTATTATCCATTTTTAATGTTATATTTTCATGTTTGTTATGTTTTGTTAGTTTTATTTTTTCTTTTATCATGTCCCACATTGTTTTGTATTTGTTTTTTGATGATTTTAGTCTATTAACATTAGAATTATATTTCGCAGTATTAATAATTTTCTTCAGTATCTTACAGTATAACTTTGCATATTTTTCAAAATGTTCATTCTTAAATTTTATTTTTAAATATCGTAAGATTCTTTTGTTATAGCAACTTCTTTTATTCCTTTTGTTATCCACTTCGTGTTCTTATTTGATCTTATTGTAATATTTTTTAATGGTATATGCTTGTTTAGAAGTTTATTAATTTGCAAATGGAATTCTTTATAATTTTTATTAATGTCATTGTTCGTAGATAGCAGGTTAGACCATTGTATTTGTACTAAATCGTTTTTAAAGTTTGTCAAATTGTTTTGATTGAATATTCGTTTCTTCATTTTAAAGTCTTTTTTCTTACATGTTGTTTGTTGTAAAGGGATTCGTCCAATCAAAGAGTTATGATCTGATAGCTGGTAATTTTTTACCTCTGTCTTCATATCCACGTTTTCACTTACAATGAATTGGTCAATGCAAGATGAGCAATTTAAAGTTTCGCGTGTAGGCGTATTGATAAGGCAGCGAAGGCCAAATGACTTAACTAAGTTTACAAATCTTCGAGTCGTATGTGTATTTATTGTTACATCCAGGTTTATGTCCCCGGCTATAATAATTCCTTTTTGAATGGAATGCTTGGCAATGTGATTTAGTAAAGCCTCCATTTGCAAAAAGAACTTTTCTGTCTCTCTATCGGACCTGTATATAGAAATAATTAATAAATTATATTCAGGTAATTCCACAGCACAGAATTCCACCACGAATTCGATTGTATATGCCTGTATATCAAATCTTTCAATTGTTTTAATATCCTTGCGAGTAAATATTGCAACTCCTCCATGAATGTTTTTGCCTTATATACTTAGCACGCAAATCATAACCCTCCAATGTGTATAATTGATAATTGTCAGGTTTTAACCAATGTTCATTTAGTAATACAATATCTATGTCAGAGTTAATTAAAAATACATTGAAATCGTCTACCTTGTTTGTAAGGGATTGAATATTTTGGCATAAAGTAGTTAAGTATTTAGGCACGAAAGGAACCCTGGTTACAACCTTTTGTACTCTGGCTTTCAGTAACTGTAGAGTCAAATTCATTTTTAAATGATAAGTCCTCTTTTGTAACATAATTGGCAATGGTTAACAATAGTTTGTATGTGTCATCTACAATTACTTTTAAGCCTCTCAGATTAAGTTTTCCTAGTTTTGAAAACATGTATAAGAATAATCAATATTTTTATTTGAATCCATTATGAAGCAGTATTGATGGTCAATATTATCATGGCAAAGTAAGTTATTAAAAGTTTCAATTCTCCTATTAAAAATGTTAGAATGGTAACTGTATTTAAATGTAGGCAAGCATATTATGATGTTGGTGTGTTGCACAGTAAGAACGTTTTTTCGTATTTCACTAACTAAATGTGTATATTTTTTTGATACATTGAAATCTATTTCTCCTAACATGACAACACAAAAATCATTCAAAGTAAAATCCTTAAGTTTTTCATGTAACCCAATAAACAGTTCATTTATTCCAGCACCAGGCTTTCGGTAGTGGCAAAAGTTAAACTCCTGATAACTTCTCCTTACAAATGTTGAAGTTTTATTGCGGTCGATACTGCTAATCAAACATAATTTGCTTCTTTTATCCACAACCTTATTGGCATCCATTTGACATGTTTCAGGATTTTTATAATATTTGTTAGGTGAGGTTGATAGCTGCTGGTTAACTATGTTGAACGCGTGTGAGTTTGCTTTTGAGGAACTCTTCAAAACTTCCTTGATTATCAAACCTTTGTTTCGTTTCACTCGTTTTAGGTGTAGACATATTTGTTGTTTTTTATGCTGTTATTAAGGTCATCAATACTGATTGTCTTATATAATTTTATAATTTTTTCTTGCTCTTTGTTTTTGCATGCTAATTCCCTGTTTATCATATTTAAATTATCAATCTCATTGTTTGCTATAGTTAAATCCTCCTTTAATCTTTTTATTTCCTCTCTCAATATCTCTACTAGCTCATTCCTGTCAGTGGAGACATCAGGCAGGCTATTAGAGAGTTTGTCATGGCCTGGCGAATAGTTTCCACTAGTAGACAAAAAAGAAGTCGTTAAATCAGACAAAGACGCTTGTTTTTTATGTTTTCTTAAAGTAACAAAATCGTGGTTTAACACTTCAAATGAATTTTCAGTTGGTATATTTATTTTCAGTGATGAATTCAGTAAATTTCCATCGTGATGTTTGCAAGTTTCACACTGATTTTTTTTCCTAGAATTTGGTGTCATCAGATAAAAGAGTTTTTCACTAATACTAGTGCAATCCAGATGAAAGTAGAATTCGCACTTAGTGCATATTATAAAATCTCTTCCTGTTATTTCGGCGCAGCATTTCTTACATATGAGTGGCATGTTGTGAATTTGTATTCAATACAAAACTTCATCAATCAAATAAATTATTATAATATTCAAAAAGCGACATCTAGTGTTGACAGGTTGAACTAAATCATTTGGTTATCTTGTGGATCATTACTTTTTGCACTATAGTTTATGTGGTTTACAAAAGGTGTCGCTTACCTTGGAAGCATTTCATTATCGATATGAGGGAAGTTACTTTCATCCGATGTCAGTAGATGGCGTTTACTTACAGTGCTTAATATTTTAGTCTTTATAAAAACTTATGGAAGAACCACAATTGTTTGAATTTTTAAGTAACACTTCTCGATTTAAATAAAATTAACCGTCGTAATGAATCATATTAAGAATTTTAGTTCAAAAGACTAAATTTTCACCATTTCATTTCATCGTACTGATTAATTACTGTTCATAAATCACTGTAAGGTAATACTTTCACTGATTCTTCATTTCGTTGATTGTTTGTCAAAGTCACTTTCACACTTAACTTAATCTTCGTTTTCTCCTTTAGCTCTTTTTAACACTCAGAGATAACATTTACACAGTCACATCACATACAATTACACTTAATGTATATACTTTGAGGAACTTAACGAGAACTTTTATATTTTTAAACGTAAAATTGTTATGGAGCTAATGTTTACACGGACGGCAGCGCCATCTGTCATTTTATTTGTTGATGGGATGATATTTTTTGATGGGATGTTCATATTTAAGGTTAGACAAGCAGAACAATAGAAAGACTAAATGTAAATAATTGCTTTGGAGAGCACGTTCAGCTGCTACCTAACTATTCGTACAATCTTACGATTGTCGCAGTTAACATCATCAATCCGCATATGGCCCTCGGTGGGACCTGCACCAGGTTAGGAGTTGACGATTATGACGATTCGTACTTATGTTGTTTTAGCGTTCATTTTTTCAAATTCAAATATAATTTTAGGCCCGAGGAAGGCACTTTTGAATATCAACTGAAACTACAATGGATTGTGTTCGAAAGTAACGCATTATTAGTCAAACAGTGAACTCTATGGCATACCTAGGCGCAAGTCGGGCTCGCATCAGATGTGGTGGCATCTCACGGCCTCCACCTCGTCGGGGCCAACTGCAGCCCGCACACCATCTGCATGATCTCGCGCTCTTTCTTCAGTTCCTCGCGACCAGACTCCACCTGAAATTACAAATTAAATGTTTGGTAACAACCGTGAACCGTTTTCTTTCAGATTATTATATCACCGTAGGCTTAAGATCAAATAAATGATTATTGATTAATGTGACTATTAATGGAAAATACAAAATAAAGTCATATTTTTAAACAATATTAGGTATTGTCTTTATCATCAAAATGTGCTCACGCACATTTTAGGTACATTTATATTTGAATCAAAAAAGTGTACCTATGCTGTTTGTATGTGGTGAACCTGTCTCCTCAAGAAACCCTTAAACACTGAGTCAAAAAATACTTTCCTAATTATTAATGTGGGTAACATTGTTTTGCTAAATGTCAAAAAACTCTTTCAAACGCAAGGGAAGATTTAAGCAAAATCTTAAGTCCAAATTTCAGTGAGACGACTCAAACAATGTACGAAATTTCTACTTTTGTTTCAGATAAATCTTTAATTAACTACCTGAATTAATAAGGCAAAATATACAGTACAATAAGACTTTCAAGTAAGTACATAGATATGATAAAAAAATCGCTGTAAACAACTACTGGCACGTATGTACCAATTGTAAAATGTATGCGACCTAACATTACCTACGTGTAACAAGTCATAGCACGTAACGATTGAGCAACAGTGGTGGCCAGCACTAATGGTTTCCTTATGGATTTGCGTGTAAACGTTCCGTTTTACAAGTCGACCTAGATTGTAAGTGCAAATTAAGGAAAGCGCCTAACTGATTTTATTAACCTGACAAAATATATACCCCTTAAAGTTTAAGGAAATGAGCAGCTGCATACAATACGTTTTTTACGTTCGTAGAGACAATACTTTTTCTTAGCTTATAGTAAATGTTCTAAAACATTTGTAAGAATCATGTAAATAGATCAATGAAACTCTTGGTATGTACATAATTATTTGGTCATCCCACCCAGTAATTTCACGAGCTAATGTCCTCTCCCCGAAATAAAAAGTATCAAACTCAGATTTCACGAGACAATACCTGGCACTGTGATCCAACACCTGCTTGACGACTTAGCAGTACAAAGCTCAGTTCCCAATTCGATTTGGGTTTTACACACAGTTATATTATATTTTAAATTTACGAATGGCAACACATAAGCCTGATCGATATGGGTACTAATAATATGCGAATTTCTCAAGCATACGTGTTCTACTTAACTTCAATTTCGATAGTGGAAAACCTTCGTCCATTAAACAACTTGTTCTCCTGCCGCGGCTTAGATTCTATTAGCGTGTCTCATTACGCAGATGATCATTAATGATTGTATCAAGTATAATGATGATGTTTGACATTTATATTTTTATTTTAATGACACTTAACCACGACCGTTTTAATTGCCATATTTAGTAAAAATCATATTTTCTACTGATCAGATCATCAACCAACTAGCCTTTAACGTCCTACTTCAAGGCTCAAGGGGTTACCGCTATGAAAGAAAGAAAGAAAGAAAGAAAAAAATCTTTATTCAAATAAATCTGTTACAGATACTTTTGAATCGTCAATTGTTATTATTATCATATTTTTTGTGACTCTACCACCGGTTCGGAATAAGTAGGATCTTCACAACAGAAGACCATATGACATTATACTATGAAAATAACTAAAATAAACCAATCTTGCTGTATCAATATCAGTTAAGAGCCTTATTTTCCTAACTGCATACGCTGCTGAGCTAAGTCTACCTGCCAAAGCTTCAATATGAGGTCCCCACTGGAGTTTTGAATCTATAGTAATTCCTAGAAATACTGTACTATCAACAATTTTTAAGCATTCGTCATTCAAATTAATACTGGTGATGACCTGCCTCACATTAGGTAATGAGAATTTTATACAATTAGTTTTTTTACTGTTAAGCAATAAATTATTAACTGTAAACCAATGCATTACTTGTGAGATAGCACCATTTACATCGTCAAATGTTTCTTTTTTTCTATTAACGTTAAAAAGCAATGATGTATCATCTGCAAATAGTACTATGTCAGAAAGTTATTACAATGGGAAGGAAGGTCATTTATGTATAAAAGAAACAGAAAGGACCCAATACAGAACCCTGAGGCACGCCCATGCGGGGCCACCAGAAGAGCTAGAACCGTTTACAACAACCTTTTGAGTTCTGCCCGTCAAATAAGATCTTAGTATTTTACTGAACAATCTGATACACCGTAATGTCTTAACTTGATAAGTAAGGTCTCATGATCGACGCAGTCAAATGCTTTTGACAGATCACAAAAAATCCCAATCGTATGTTGCTTACTCTCCCAGGCGTCATATACGTGCTTAATGAGGGCTATCTTTTAAAACTGTTTACTATAATTATTAATACGTGGGCATTTTTGTTTTATTTTTATTTTATTAGACAAGGCGAAGACTTCATCATCATCAGCTCATTATACGTCCCCACCGATGAGCACGAGCCTGTATAGGGTGTATAGGCCTTACTCATCCACGCGGGCCCAGTGCGGATTGGCCGACTTCACGCACAACCTTTGAATATCTCCTGCACCATATGAGAGTCGGATAAACGTACATATAATTTCGAAAATACATACATTGGTACGTGGCAGAATTGAACCTGCTTCCTTCAGATCGAAAGGTAATGGTCCTCATTAATGAGCCACCGACGCTTAAAGGCGAAGTAATATTATTGTTATACTTAAAGTAGATGACGGTAAACCTCCAGGTCTGCACACACACACACAGCATGGCTGTGGGAGATTGGACCGTAACCACCGCCAATACATAATTTTGAAGACTCATTAAAACACTAACCAATGCGTACAAGTTAACCACCTAACTTAACGCTATAAAATAAAATTCCTAATACAATCCACAAAAATATATCAATTTTAACATAACTACTGTTTCTTGGCGGTTTTTTTCAGATAAGGTTTACAAATTTAATATCGATTTGAGGAATTAAAGTATTTTAAGACTTACAAATTTACCTATATTCTGAGTTTAAAAATATCATTCACAAACGTTTGACCATGGACTTAACATTGACTTGTACCGGACGAAGGTCTCAGTAAACAGCACAACCAGCTACTTTCTTTCGTACACAAATGTCAGCACTTATTAAAAGGAAATGTTGATCAAAGTTGCAATCTTGTTTTCCTTAATAGGAAATAAAATCCTTTTTTTTTTAAAGTAACTACATCTCCTTAGTAAAAAAACTTTCTTACCATATAACTGTTTATTTATGAAACGGGAAGTAACTTTATTTTATGATCCTCAAAAATATGGAAGGAATAATCTCTATCTTTGAATATTTGCGTTTTTGCGGACCACTAAAATATGTAAATGCGTAGTAAATTCCAATCCGAAACACCTCACTGGTGGAAGTTTTACAGGCGTTAACCATGGCGATCCCTGCACCAGTATTCTTGAGGTTAATAAAAGCTTCACTTAAAGCTATTTGTGATGCAAGAGGACCAAACTTATATCTTTTTGTAGCAAAACGAGACTGGCGATCTGCCAACATGCGCTGGTCTATCACGGCGGGCTATGAAGAAAAGCCCCGCTTTGTTTAAAATAACCATTTTTTTTTTCAACTGACGACTGCTGTTGGCCTCAGATGGCCTTTACAGCTATCACCTCAGTCATCATCTGAGTCTAGTGAACATGTCATATGCGATGGCTGTATTGGTAATAGTATCATCGAAGTATTTGCAGCAAAGATAAATAACTGACGTAGGTGGACTTCGACATCGAATCTATGCTTAATAGTGTTGGCGGATACGGTAGAGTTGTTAGACTAGGTACATGGCCTAGATGACTGTGGTTAGCATAGTTGACATAACTATGATTCGTGCACGTCATGATGAGAAATGTTTTATATAGGTTATGCATACATTTAAGATTTTAAAAATTAGCCTAACTATAACATGCACAGCCAGGTTCAGAAGGTGGCGGCGGCGGATTGGGCAGTCATTTACCACGCGAGCCTAATGCAGATTGGTAGTTGTTAACAACCAGTGGCGTGCACTCCATATATGCAAATAAGCAGTGCATACCCTGCGCATCCAGACAACCCAGAAAATCGACAAGATTTGAACCATAGGCGACTGCTGTCAACACAGTATTCAATTTGACTAAAATGTAAATAATTTATTTTAATTGCTATGAATATTTACTTTGCATACCCTACTCATAATCTCTGTGCACGCCACTGTTAACGACTAACGTAATATAAAGATAGAAGACCGGACCGACCGCTTAACGTGCCCCCCAAATCATGGAATCATCATTCTGTTTAGAATCCGGTCTGAAATGTTTTTACCAAACAAGGACTATCGCAATAACAAATTCACTATACTCTCTCTCCGATTAGAACCCACGACCCCACGCAGCGATTAAACTCAATGCTCAGGCCATTTGTGGGCTAAACGCAGGTTACTAAATAAGTATTTACGAAACCTTTCTGCATTTGTGGGCTGATAAAACTATAAATAATTATATGTATTGTTTACTGTCAGTAAACAATACATATACTAATAGAAAACATACTAAAAGCTCCAAATGTGGATCTAGCAACTGTGTCTTCTAGGAATGTGCGTGGGCTGAGACAGCACAATTTGTCACAATCGCCACTGTATCGAAACAAAAGAAAGCGCTCGACTGTGAACAGTAAAAGTATGTAATCGACAGCTGCTGTTCTGGTTTACAAATGATCTGGCCGAGTGGTTTCGAAAGAACATCTTTAATAACCCAAGAATCATTTACAAATATATTAACTAAATATCGACTTGCACCTTTGACTCACAGTAACTGCCTAGGTACCGCTGTGCGAGATCTGTGACGTTATAGCTTTACATTACAAGTTAGTATTTACACATAACCTTTCATCTGCTTCATCATCATCATCGGCTCATTTAATCGAATAAAGGATGAAGTGAACCAGCTATTCCATCGAGTATTGAATCGTATACCAAAAATTACTTTCTAAAAACCTTTGTAATTATTTCACATATAATTAAATACACCTTATGTATCGATACTATAAAAAAACAAAAGTACAGACGGTCATAGCTCGTAGCTAAATAAAATATATCTTCAAAACGAATTTCAGTGCCCTCTGGTATTGCAAATGTACATGGGCGGCGGTGACATTTACCATCAGATGAGCCGTTCGAAAAAAAAACCTAATACATAATGGAAAAGAACAGTTGGTGACAAAAGTAACCACAAAAGCTTAACCTAAACTAACGAATCGAACAACTACTGTAGGTATATGATAATTGATAATTAACATACGAGCAAAATGTAAACCTACAAGGATAGGAATATAGAGATGTGCAAGAAACAAGCAAAAACAATTTGCAGGCAACAAGTGTACGTGATTCCACGCGCGTCGTTGCAATTCAAAAGTAAATTGAGAAATTATTTATCATAATATGTATGTCGTTTGCTGAGCGCCGTCTCTACTTATACTAAAAGAGCACTGCTGGTAAATAGTATCGGAAATAACAATAACATGCCCAGTAACTGAGTTTTTAAACTGTGTGTTTTTTACCAAACGAAAAAGCGATAAGATTACTTCTTTTGAGGAAGTTTATTAAATTGTTTTCTTGTTACCATTTTACGTTTTTCTAATTGTAAAAGTTACTTGTGACGGCAACAGTTCTTACTCGTGAACTAACTCTTTCTTAGCAAATTGTTTTTAACTCGTGTCGTATCGACAACAAATCACACTTAGGTTGACCTTCCTCATCTGTATATTCACTTCTAATCATTTTGCTATGCTTACAGCACAGCTGGTTTCGAGCTAAAAAGTGAAAGGCAGTGAAATAGGGGATACATAAACTATTACATGGTACAAATGGTGTCTTAAGCATTGACTTTTCAAATACGACAAGCGGCACTTGACTAGAATATGTAAGTAAGGCAACCACTTCATAACAGCATTCTTAATATTGGCTTCTGCATTATAAGAAAACGAAATTTAAGCATAAGAACTCTGATATAAACAATGAACTAACTAGATGGCACAATCACGTAGACACGTCAACCATATAATGTCCGAGACGCAAGACACATACGTATGTGTTAGTCAGTTATTTTTACATTTATGATATAAAATTATTCATTTAAATTTGACCATAACGCGTCATTAAAAGGGTACAAACCGTTGTACTAATGCACGAGCTCACTACTATGTCATTATGATATGTAGCGAGCAACATGATTATCAATGAAAAT
>PQWD01005178.1:340496-568624 GCA_019425675.1 Leucinodes orbonalis | reverse complement strand
TTTAAGGTTAATTTGTTTGTTTTATTTTATTTACTAGCTTTTGCCCGCGGCTTCGCTCGCATTAAATTCGGGATAACACGGTACTTTCATTTATCACTATACATAGGATTTCCCCTCCCTCCAACTTTAAAGGTTTCTGGGTCAATTTCAGAATTTTTTATTAGCAAAAAATATGTTATAGTGAGCTAACCTTAAAAGATAGATATATGCTGTTGCGGACTTTTTTGTAGACCTTTAAAAGGAGAACAATACTCTCATACATGACTTTTGTGTAACTTTAAGCGTTTACGCAGCGTACGCAGCGGAAGCTAGAGTATGAAAAAAACCCTCGATTTTGAAACAAGAATGTTTTTTGAAACAACATTGCTGCTCCGCTTCTATTACTCGTAGCGTGATGATATATAGCCTATAGCCTTCCTCGATAAATAAGCTATCTAACACTGAAGAATTATTCAAATCGAACCAGTAGTTCCTGAGATTAGCGCGTTCAAACAAACAAACTCTTCAGCTTTATATATTAGTATAGATTAGCACTGGCACTCTTAACTGACGCCAATGGAATTAATTTTAAATCATAAAGGTATTGTCTTTAAACCATTTGTTTTAAGAGGATCAATATTGTTGCCTCAATAGTGCAGCTATATTTCAACGTATTTTGTCTTACTGAACTCAACTAGTAACAAGTTTTGGATGAATTCTAAGATTGCAAATTCATTCATAGTTTTTACATACCCGTATGTTTAAATCCGACGATACGAATGTGTTTCGAACGCGGTCCGTTTGTTTTAGAACCCAAGGCAGAAGCCCCATGGTTAGACATCACTATCAAAATAATTTAATCAATTAGTATTTGTATTAGATATAATATCCATGTATTACGATATTTTGGAAAAATAATATTTTTATTCAATCAACATGGATCACATATTATTTCAAGATACATTAATAAATTACACAAATTTCAAAATTACAAACAATCTAAATTAAAAGAATGAACAGAATATTGTCAAATAATAATACAGATTTCATTACATTTACAATTTAGGTTTTTTAGAATAATTAAATTTATTATATGATTAAAAGTTAATGACAATGTATTATACTGCAACAAAACCATTTAATCAATTAGGACTTGGCTTGATCAGTGAATAATATGCATATGCTTTCCACATGCAATTACATCATGACAAGCTTACAAAAAAATTTCAATAATTACCCGGCATCTCCTTAGCAACCTGTTTCTCCGCCCATTTCAGCGTCTCCTCATAAACAACTGTGATTAACAACTGCAGAAGCACACAACCACCCACCGGAGTCACGTGGGGCGGCAAAGTCTTCTCAATAACAGTACACACGTTTTTCAAATTACAGGATATACAGTCGAGAGACCGAGATATGCAGGTAAGACAAAGGGACATTGTCTGAAATAATTCGTCAAATGATTTGTATTTTCATTGTGTAAGAGCCTTATTTTATATCGTGTATGCTATGTGTAATTCCTTAGTCACAATCTAAGCCCTTATTCTAGAAGATTCAAGTTAGATCTTTAATTAAATTGAGTCAGAAAGAGATAGCGCTATATACGATAAATAGCGACATCCTCTTCTAACTCTATTTAAGAAATGATCTATGCTTGAGTCTCGTTCGAGAATACAGGCCTAAGAATCAGTCTTGTAACAAACTTGACTATATCAAGAACACTATCCTAGCTTTACCAGAAGTAGGTTTTTTCAAATCAATTAGAAAAAAGTTTTTCAATAAAATTTAAAGTTTGCCTGAGTATTCATTGTCCATATTGGTTATTTGTTCATAATAAGACAATGGCAACGAGACGTTTAAATATCGGTAAGATTTAAAAGGCACAAAGTGCGCCATGTCAGCTAGTAAACAATATAAATAATGGTTTAATATAAGCAATTCCAATAGTAAGGAATTTTATAAATAATTGTACTATTTACTGATTTCTTTTTAATTTCATTTTGATATTACTAGAAACTATTCATACTAACCTGATACATAGAAGCACCCGATTGTATAGCATTAACTAGAACTTGAGGTATAAATTGCATTGCAGTGCCAACCATTGCCAAAATGCCAGCTAACCATGGAGGTCTCCTATTACACCATACCTATAACCAAGCAAATTAGTTAAAATAATGCATAGATAAATAATAATAATAAATAAATAAATAATAAATATCTACTGACAATCACACTGCGCCATCTAGCCCCAAGTTAAGCGTAAAGCCTGTATTATGGGTACTAAACAACGGATAAACATACATGTATACATTTTTTTTTGGTAAATACATACATATTATACATAGAAAACACCCAGACCATTACAAACAGACATGTTCATGCACACAAATGTTTGTACTGCCCGGGGATCGAACCCGGAACCCTTAGTGTTTCGGCCGACCTCTCAACCGCAACACCTAATGGGTCGTCAGAGATATTCAAATTATCAACATTAAAATAGATGTTTGTTAATAATAACATTGGAAGTGAAAGACAGACACAGGCAGTCCTTTGCTTTTTATAAATTCTATCTTCTATACTTATAAATAAAATTAGTGTCTGTTTGTAATATTGAAATAGCCATGTTATTTTCGTTCATATGAATATATACATATAGGCAGTGGCGTGCACTCCGTATATGCAAATAAGCATTGCATACCCTGGGCGTCCAGACGACCCGGAAAATCCCCAACATATGAAACGATTATCACTTATTCGCACATTTTTATCTACAGATTTGAGATCTATACAGAGATACAACCATCGGCGGTCTGGTATCATAACTGCACTAAATTTTTAACATTTTGCGAAAGTGTCTCACACTTTGCATACCCTACTTATAATCTTTGTTCACGACACTGCATATAGGTACAGTACATACACCAAAACAACGATTAAAAAAACAATGTCTGTCTATCTGTTTGTTCCGGGTAATCTCTGAAAAGGCTGGACCGATTTGGATGGGACGGAACTTGGTAGGTAGCTTATGTAATAAGGAAAATAATAGGCTACTTTTACTTTAGAAACCTTTTTTTTTTTAAAAAAGCAACGCAGCGCTTACGACTCAGGACGCGTAAGCTTCGCGCTACGTTTTACTGCGGGAGAATATCTTATACCGCGGGATACAGCTAGTCATTAAGTACCGTGTTTGATGTAAATGTAAATGAAGATAATTGAGTTTCGGTAAATTATGAAAAAACTTACGGAGGAAAACATCGTGAGGAAACCTGCGCACGCCTGCGAAGACATTCAAAGGTTGTGCATGCTTGAAGTCGTCCAACCCGCACTGGGCTTGCGTGGACGACTAAGGCTAATCACCTTATACGGCCCATCGGTGGGGACATATAATGTGCTGATGATGATATTATGAAACAGTTTATGATTAAGACTCACCTGTCTTTTATCTAAACAAGCGGCCCAGTCCCTTCCAGATAATTCTAATGCATAGCAAAGGGTTGATCGAAATTCTGCTTTGCTACCGATTGTAGCTAAGATGTGAACCAGTGCACCAGCCGTCCTGGCATATTCTTCGCCAGCTAAAATATGCATGGATCAGAAACCATGTGTAGGTATAATTCGATTCACGAAAGATGGTAAGTCTACCAAGCCCTCCCCCCTCCCCCGCAACGCCCTAAGCCGAGGTTCAAATCCCACTCTGGGACGTCCATCTGCGGCCAACAGCAGTAGTCAGTTGGAAAAAAAAACAATGCACTGAAGTAATTTTTTTGAGGTGTGGTGGTGGCAACGACTGAAATTTTTTACTATCATTAAAATTGTTCTTCATCTTGCGCAGAAGGCCCCCATTTTTGGTCATCTTTCGTGAATCGTACTATACAGATATAGGTACACACATTTAAAAGATGCGTCGAACTTGTTCGGACACACAAAAGGATTCAATATTACCAAAAGAACAATTTAAAAAATGTGCATATTAAGAAAACCTAATATGGCGTTGGATATAGATCTCCCCATTCGGATTATTTTTTTGTGGGTTAACTAGGTGCTATTTTATTTCTCAATTGAAGTTATTATAAAATTGACCAATATCAATAATAAACGGCGCATACCATCATTATTCCTTTTAAACTTGCAGAACCCATCAGCTGTGCAAAGAAACCCGTCACATTTCTGTTGTTTCCCGTTAACACTGTACCAAAGACCGTCAGCGGGCCATATAGAGTTGTCTCTGGACATCTTTTTAATTGCTTGCATAAGCAGCATCCGCGCCAGTTCACAGTTGCGCATCATAAGAACCTTGAAAAGTCAAACTCATTTCTTGCAGCTAAGTGTTCAAAAGGCATTAATATAATCTATACACAAACAAAATGAGAGTGTCTGTTAGTAATATCAAATAACCGATTTTAACTACATGCATATGAATATATAACACCATATTTCAAAAATTTGTTTGTAATTTCTGAAATGACTGGACCGATTTTGACGGAACTTTTGGCATGTAGCTAATGAAATAATGAAAAATAAGCTACTTTTATTTTAGTAAATACTTTTTTTTAAATATTAAAGCAATGTTTCACCGCGCGCTTTTAGGTTATGTTTTATTGCAGGATAATATCTTATAATAACGCGGGTAATACCGCGGGGAACAACTAGTTTTATTGTAACGTAATTGCTAAGTTATTTCATAAGGAGAAGATGAATGCTCCTGTGATCGAGCATGTTTTAAATAAAGTTATATATAATATTACCTTTACAATAAGAGACCATGATGGCTGTGGTTGCGCCAGTAATACTATTAACTCCAAACCTATAGCTGTTTTATTAGGGAGCTCTTGAGTATTCCTCACTGATTGTATATCATATGAGTGGTCATCAAAGAGCTCTGGACTGACGAAGGTGAACCACGGATATGGGCTATCTTTAAAAGGACTGGCTGATTTTTCCGGTTCTTTGTACGCCTAAGAACAAAAGGAAACATGAATTATTAAATGAACCTCGATTTCGAACGGCACGCAATAAAATAACGTAGCATTCTTTTACCTGATGTATAAAATGCAGCTCAGCACCCCTAAAAACT
This sequence comes from Leucinodes orbonalis, assembly GCA_019425675.1. Lineage (NCBI taxonomy): Eukaryota > Metazoa > Arthropoda > Insecta > Lepidoptera > Crambidae > Leucinodes > Leucinodes orbonalis. The sequence goes on along the minus strand of PQWD01005178.1, from coordinate 563,568 downwards.
AAACATTTAAAAAGTTCGTTGCACTTCGCATGTATATCCCTTACATCTCTTGTCTGTTGTTTAATGTCCAATCCGGCCAAATCAGAACCGTTAGTGCAGACAGAGGGTAGAAGCTGAGCCACGCACAGTAAAATATTCAGGATATCATTAAGTAGCAGATTATTCGTCACTTCCGTCGTGTTTGTCTGGTAACAAGATGAAAACTGAATTTCGTAACAAGGGATCACCTTATAATATATGTTAAGTTAAATATTGAAATTAGAAATATGACAGAAACTTTGATCTAATATAATCAAATTATATGCATATTTACAAATAGCCCAAACGCGCAAATATATACAAAAATATATTTTATTTATAGGAAGTAAGTGCCCTATAAAAAAATAACTGGTTGAGGTCGCCACTATGTGGAAAGGTGCCCAAAAGGTTGGTCACGTTGCCGCGCTGAATAGCTAGGCTAATTCTCTGTCCGCGATAAAAACCAGCCTTCGTATCGTGAGATAACCCTGCCAAATGTTTGGCCAAATCACGATAAAGTTTATAGGCCCTTGGTCCCCATGAGCCTAATGTTTCGATCCTATATGGTTCAAGTATGTAAGTATCTCCAATATTTTCATATTTGCGCCGCTTTAGGGCCTCTGCCTAAGCAGCAGCAGAACCAGCTGTAACGGAGCTTATTATTACTTATATATTATATGAGCAGCTGATGTAGGTACGTATAGGTATTACTGCCACACAGTTCACTGCTGGTATGGGAAAGCTCTCTCGACACTAGATAGATCTAAGGAGAGAGCCGTCATTAGAGCTATGTTCCTTATACAGCAGGGGCAGTCAATGTTAGCTTGAGATTCGTATATAGAAAGTATACGAGGCCAGTACGCACTCTGTGTTTTGGTAGGTACTGTATGGTTCCAGAACGTAAAACAAATTAAAGTTCTGGAAAATATACACGCGATTTTTGCATGCTGGTCGCGCATACTTTCTGACGCTAAATCAATGAATAGTTTAAGAAAATATACCGAGGCTAGAACCAACGTGTTTTGCTATTGCATAGATGTAGAATGCAAACGTTTAACTAGTATTTGTAAAGTATACAAGCTAATAAAGTAAGAATGTCAATAACAACAGGTAGCTAATTTAACGCTTGACGCCAATACATTTTCTATTGTGACTGCGTTTAATGGGTTATGGGAACTTTCCACCGCAGTGCTTGATATCTTCTCGAGTTCTATGCTCTTCTGTGTTTCGGGATGGAAGGCAGAGTAGTAGTAAATTTACTTTCAAATTAAATAATTATTTTGTTATTAGTAGCGCATATTTAATAATGATAAGTGATCCCATCGAATGACCAACTTTATTGTTGCCTGCCTAAACGCGCTAGCTGTTAAGTCACTTCAATTAACACAAAGAAACTGTTTCAGAAATAAAATGCTACCTATATTTTCTATATAAAAGTGTAGGTGAAGTATTTAACTAGTACTGTAGTAATACACAAGATCGAAAATATCAATATGATACGAGTAATACCTGGCAATATCGAACTGTCAATATAGTAAGCGTTTCGTTAAGCATTCCAGCAAATATCCTTTGCGCCATTCTGGGTGGCACAGTGTCCCATAAATCTTTTTTGCTACCTGAAAATTGTAGGATTGGTAATCATAATATGCTGTGCCATAAGAAATAGCTCATCCTAAACGCTTTGCTACTACACTCTGAATTACAGTTATTCAAGTGTTTAAATCTATGTAGGTAAGTCAGCCCTGCTGGACCGTGCGTGTTGGTAAGGTCTCATGATATAACTAACATATTTAGAGTTTTTGGAGGTCAAAAACATACTTTAAACTTTATTTATAATCTCTATTTGTTTGTATTTTACATATATTTTGTCATGTATGTTGGTTCTTTACCTACTTCCATTATTCATATGGACTAGCTTTTTCCTGTGACTCTGCTCGCGTTCAATTTGGGGGAACGGTATCCCCTTTCCTAATTTAGAACACTGATTCGTAGAACCTGTACTAACTTTGCGTAGTTTCAAACAATTTTCATCCCCCATTTTAGGGGATATTTCCAAGAAAAATTAAGGAATGTATTTTTTGTGTTGGTCATATAACGTCTTTTTAGCTTCCGGTATGGAAACTGCGAATAGTCCCACATAAAATCACATCCTTTCTTCCCTTTTTTAAGGGGGTAGGGGCAGATTAATTCTAACATATCACATCACTATCCTACGCTAGCTGATTGAAATGCGTTACCATTCATATATAACCACCAGCCTTGAACTGACGGCGTGCCAGCTTCATCCATTGTTCGTGTTATACCATCCACTGGTCGACCACCGGAGTCTTGCAGTATGTACAGAGATAATACGCGATTGTGCAAGTCCAATACACGCTCAGCTACTGCCTCTGACATTGTAACGTAACGTTTGTAGCAAGCCTGAAAATATATAACTGATGGTCTAAGTATGCGTTACCTACATTTCCATAAAAAATATAAATAAGAGATAATCCTTTTTCACAATGATTATCTAACCTACGATGATCATCATCTTAAACCTGTAAATAACAGTATCGATAATGGGGTTATGGGACTAAGCTTCAGCATGCAACGAATGCAAAGATAGAGTGATTAAGACCAAAACCTACAATTGGCTTTTATAAAGTCCAATATAGTTTTAGTATCAGCTGAGTTAAAAGCAGAAATTATCACAACAGTTGGCCATTTATGACATTAACATTTTTACTGAACTCTGACCTGCAAAGATGTCAGATTTTCAGTATTGCCTATATTGTCAACGTGTTGCACATAGCAGAACAAACTATTCTTGAGTAAAGCAGCCGCACCAAGAGTCGCCGTCAGAACTGGCAGGTCCGCGTGGTCGAGGGCTTCTTGAGCTAACATGTGGAGATGTTCTGGTGAGAAAACAAAGTAGGTAACATAATAAAAATATATCTCTGTAATTTAAAAAACGAACCATACTAACAAAACACTAGGCCTCATCACACGATGTTTATGCGTACCTATCTGGATCATTACTTTGATCACTACTGGATCTGCAGTGAGTTTTAGTGGATAGTCAGTGACTTTTTTGTTTTTATAGGATACACCATGGAAAGTGTGTCAATTTTAAAGTTTGTGGTTATGTCCATTTAATGATAACACACCATTCAGTATTAATAATTGTATGAGTATGATGTATAATGTTGTATTATTATTTGTTTCCGTGCACCTACTCACACGGATTCGTCAGCATCAGGGTTCGATTAGAAGGGTCAGGCAATAAGTTATTTTGGAAAAGGTAGCACAGCGCTAATGGTTCGTGTTATTGGTGTTACATAATAGTACCTAAAGAAAGAATCAATAATATCGAATATTTATTTGTTAAATGGATACGCCGAAACCGTAAAAATACATTAGGTACCTCTCTATTCAACCTATTGCAGTCCACTGCTGGACATCTCTCCCCCATTAACAACAAATAAATTCGTTGTTAAATTATTACCTATTTTTACATACGTATTTGTCGTTTCATTAATTTATTAAAGTTGTGCAGTTATTATAAATTTATTAATCGTGCTTTTACATTCAATAATACTATAGTATACAGACCTAATAGTGAATCGCTAGATTTAATGGCTAGCTGAACAAATTTGTCTGGATCTGATGTTTTCGCCACGCCACCGTCACCTTTTTCGTCTTCTTCCGTTGTAACGAACATACCCGAACCTTGCCTTAGATAAAAAAATACAAAACAAAATCTGAAATAACAGTTTCATATAATGTTCCTACCTAGCCCCTATGCCATTATATTTGATGTGCACTTGAAAAGTGCTAAGATTTCATGCAGAACGAGAATAATCTCCTAAAAACCTACACGTACATAATTAATTACAATTGCCACAATAAGAATATTTTTTATATTAAAGAGTTATTGGGTCCGAGATATCTGGCGCCAAATGGAGAAAAATACAGAAACGGACTGCGATATTTTGAAGATAGAGATCATTATAATAAATAAATTATTCACAGACATTCACACAGCGCCCATCTAGTACCAAGTTCAGCGTGAAGCCTGTATAATGGGTACTAAACAACGGATAAACATACTTATATAGGTACTTTTTTTGTAAATACATACATATTATACATAGAAAACACCCAGACCATTACACACAGACATGTTAATGCACACAAATGTTTGTACTGCCCGAGGATCGAATTTTGTATTGGTGTCAGCCGACGTCTCAATCGCTACACCAAATGGGTCTGTAATGTAACCTGTGTTCATTGAAAGATCTAAGGACAAATCCTGACATATGGTAACCCTTTTTTTTAGGAGAATCCTTCAATGGATACCTACTGGCCGCACTGGGGAGAGACCGCACAGTTATGTCGGACTCCTACCGACTAAACTCTCCTATTGTCAATGCGCCTCGTCCTTATAGGTCCAGTCAGTTGAAGATGTTCGCGCGGTTGACATTGGCACACACTCATTTGGCGGGAATCACCTCAGTTGGATGGGGAATTCCAGAAACCCTTGGCCCGATGGCACCTTAGATAATCGATCGAGAACGTGTCCAGACAGCTTGAAATCGCACTTTCGCCAGTCTCTCAATCTCGTGAACGGAAGTGATTTTGATAAATTTTTGCATATCAACGTGCGTCACATAAATTTGTGACAAGCATGGAGCTAAAAGTTTAGTGGTACGTACAGCGGTTTGGCAGAAAAATGCAAAAATCTGTGTCCAGCCAGCTTGATTTTACATATAAAACTTCGGCTGGCACCTCATGAATCACAATAACGGGAGCGTTTTCGAATATGGTTCCTTTACTAAGATTTAGTGACGCTAATAACGTTTGATTCACGGCGTTACATATAATGGTTTACGAGAAATCGATCAAAACTTAATGTGCGGAAACTCCAAATTCAAGCTGGCTGGACACACGTATCTCGACAGCGTCCACGTAACGGAAAGCGAAGCGTAGGCCGACCCCTAACCAGATGGACGGATGATCTGGTTAAGGTGGCGGGTAGCAGATGGATGTCAACTGCAAGGGATCGGTCCGCGTGGAAATCATTAGGGGAGGCCTTCGTTCAGCAGTGGACATAATTAGGCTGTAATGATGATGATGATGATGATTGTTTATTGTTTGAGGCAGCAACCGAGGGGTTTTTATAAATCAAATAACACGTTGTAGATTTTTCATTACGATAAAATGTTCCGGTTCTGTAGCGTCATAAATTCTGAGATAAGGGTGATTGGCCGTCACATAAAATGCTCTATCGACCTACAAAATTTCATCCTAATTGGAAGATTTGTCCAGACAGCCTGAGCTACATCCGTCCCCACCTTCGCATGGGCTTGTGTAGTGTGTGATAGCGGACGCCTCTCAGACCGTTATCCACAGCCCTCGCTATGGTAACCTTAGTTGTAAACTACTACCTACATTGCACCAAATGCAGCCTACACCTTGATTTCTCCTAACTTAAGATAGTTCCATGACTACCTAGTAGCTTCAAGTACGGAAAAACACGGAATAATATTATCAGCCAACCATCTGACGACTGACCATGCGATAGTGCGCATCAACTACCAATATCGCTCTGGCGTTATTAATATTAGTACCTATGTATTAAATTATTATTAAATGTGTTATAGCGTTTTCTTCTAGAAAACAAAATTTTAATTTGATACCTTTTAAAGGTAGTTGATAATATAATCATCTAATTTATAGTTTATACCTACTCCAGTAGAAACTTAATTTATTTGCTTTCATATAAATAATTTAATTATGTGTAATTAAAATATTTGTCGCTAATATTTTAATGTCAGTGTTTTTATTTAATAATAAGTGTAGTAAGTATATATGGAGCTATTTTAATATATATGTATGTATATGTATATATATTCTATTGTATTATGTATATATTATAACTATAAGTAATTATATTATACATATACATATTATAAGTTTATATGTATTTATTTATCTTGCCCTTTCTTGTATTTTTTTTCTGTGCCTGTGAGGTTGTCTGGAAGAAATCGCTTGTAGCGATAAGACCGCCTAAATTGCAGTATGTTTTGTTTATTACTGAACAATTCTGTAAATGTGTGTGTGCAATAAAATATCTATCTATACTTACTTGAAAGCGATCGAGAACTCTTCTTCCAGCCAAAGGACTATCTTTACAGCTGCAAACGAAGCATTCCTCGGAAAATCCAGTCTACCACCAACAACTCCAGGACAGATGGTTTCAGACAAAACAGTCTGGTTTTGCTATTGATAAATAATTGCCATTTTTTATTCGTTAAAATTCAGTTGAAATTACGTCTTAAAATATTCTTTCTAAATAAGACAGCCACTATTTTTATGCAGTTTATGTTTTAAATGTAAAGTTTTAGGGCATAGATAATATAAATTTTACAAATTTAAAACTTCAATCAATATTATTAAACATGGATTTCATTACGTAGGTACTAGGTAAAACCAATGATGTAAAAAAGATTCGTGATATGCGCAGTGACAGCACACATACACATATTTCGAATTTCGAATACATTTACCTAAATAAAAGAGTACAAACTGTACTCTTCGGCGGTTCGTTTTTGAAACACGGATGGCTTTGAACTTTATATAAACAGAATATCATTGGATTAAACTACTAAATTCTTTGGCATTTAAATTTAAATGTTAAACATTCAACGGCCATGAGAAGGCCCACCCTTCGGACAAGTCGCAGTAGGTACGTCGAAGCTTAGGTAGTAAAAAAAGTTTAGGTAATAATAATAAACTGCCTCCGTGGTCTAGAGGGCACAGCGTTCGGATACGTGAAGGGTTCGATTCCCGAGTGGAAACTGCACTTTGTTCGTTTTATCCTAGTTTGTTTAGGACATCGCAGGCTGAATCGTCTAATTATCCGAAAGAAAGGTGATTCCGTGCTTCGGAGGGCACGGTAAGCCGTCGGTCCCAGTTTATCTTAGGATGGTAGTCGTCACCCACCAATTGGGCCAGTGTGGTGAGTTAAGACCTATTCTCCCCATTTCTATGCTGTCCTAGGTCGTGATCTGCAGTGGGCCTTAATAGGCCGATAAACAAAATAAAGAATTATGAATGCATACTAATATTATGAGAGCGTCGGTGGCTCAATGGTGTGAACTGTCGCCTTCCTACCGGGAGGGCTGTTTCAAATCCCGACACGTACCAATGTTTTCGAATTTTCGAAAATATATGTACGTTATCCGACGCTCTTACGGTGAAGGAAAACATCGTGAGGAAACCTTCATGTACGCCTGCGAAGAGATTCCAAGGTTATGTGTGAAGTCGTCCAATCCGCACTCGGCCCGCGTGGACGACTAAGGCCTAATCACCCTATACGGGTAGGCTCGTGCCCCTCGGTGGGGACGTTTAATGAGCTGATGATGATGATTATAAATGTAAAGTAACTCTGCCTGTCTGTTAGTTAAGCTTTCACGGCTTAGCGGCTGAAAGGATTTTATAGAATTTTGGAATAGTGATAGTGGTAATCTGGAATAGGACATGGGCTACTATTTGTCCAATTCAAAACATTTTTTTACGAAACCCTTATAAGATGGGGAAAATTTATATAGGACTTTCCCCAGTTTGCAAAGTTGGCAACTAAAACATGATGGAAAGACGTGAGATTTCGTCTATAAATCAGATCTTGCATCTCTTCTTTCGGAACACGACCCCCAAAGCCTTAAAAATTGCAGTTTTCAAGGCAGAAGCTAAAAATTGAGCTAGGGACTATTTGTAAGTGACAAAAAATATGGCATCATTTTTTTTCAGAAATTGATCCCCAAGGACATAAAAGAGGGGAGCCATTTTATATGGGATTTCTGCAGGATTTAAGGTACAAAGCTTGAAGTTGGTATGCGTCTGTTTGTCAAAAACCAAAAAATTTTGCATTTTTTACCAAGGTGGGGTACACTTTATACAGTTATTTAGCAGATTTCTAATAATTACTGGAACCCATAATGTAATTACATAATTGTTAAAAACAATATAATGTGGATTCAAGCCATATCCCCAGCCTATTAAATCCTATCACACAATAAACAAGAATGGTTAGTCGGTTACTGTAGGCACCAAACCATTTTAGGGATCAGAATTAAATAAATGTAATTAGTACATACCTGATAATACTCCAAGTCTCTTTGCAACAATATAGGAATGCGATCCATAATATTCCCATCTTCTATCACCTCCATATTGATAAGGTTATAAATAAAAAAAAAAAAAATAACAAAACCTATTTACTTAAGCAATAAATAAAATGATATAATAACTCAAAGTAAACTATGTGCACATTTGCCGAATTCAACTTTTTGTTTCACTAATTTAGATATTTCATCTTGTAATAATTGATGCAATGTTACACCATCATGTTTATAGATCCAATAGCCGCCATTTTTCAATACCAAGTCATATCTTTTTGGCCCTGACAATGGTGAGCTAAGCCAAATCTGTTTATTTGGTGTTTGTCTATTTATAACATAAGTCCCATATTTTGCACCCAGTGCAATGGTTAAGACTCCGTCCTGGAAATAAAAAGTAATATACATATAATAACATATCAAGTAATAATATTCTCTATGGCTATGCTGTGAGGAAGGCTTTGTCCCTGCAGTGGCATGTTGTAGGTGATGATGATGATATGAACAAGTAGATTGTCAACTTGCTAAAGAACACTGTAGGTACCCACAAACAATAAATCTATTACATATATATTTTTTTATTATTACATAAAATTGGTGTGTCTGTTTGTAATATTGAAATAACTTTTTTATCTTCATGCATGTGCATATATATATATATATATGAAATGGCTGGACTGATTTGGATAAACATTTTCTTTGCAGGTTGCTTATAAGCTACGCTATTAAATGTGACTCAACGAAGCAACTCAAGTTACCTGACACCCGGGATAAACACAGGCTATGTTTATCAGTGGGACACTATCTTATACCACTGGGCACAGCTAGTGAAAATTATTCATCATCATCATCATTACAACCTAGAAAGTCCACTGCTGAACGAAGGCCTCCCCTAATGATTTTCACGCGGACCGATCCCTTGCAGTTGACATCCATCTGCTACCTGCCACCTTAACCAGATCATCAGACCATCTGGTTGGGGGTCGGCCTACGCTTCGTTCGTGAAAATTATTAGTTTTTGATAAGTACAGATTTTACATTCTAATAATAGCCTTTAACAGAATAGATAATAGGAGGCATTAGTATACTAGGTTAGGCTAGGCTCATAGTATATTATCACTTACACTATATGTTACATCTGCCCCTTTCAAATTCGGAGATTCTTCTATTATTTCCTCAAAGTAATCGCACAGTGACTCCAAGGTTTCATTACAGATATCTTCAAAAACTGCTTGGTCTACTTGTTTAACTGATTTTGAACTATCCTCAGAGTATTGGCGGATTGTCGTGTAATTTAAACTTGCAACACAACCGTGGTTACATGAATAACGCCTTGTAAGAACCACGGACAAACTATTGATTTGTATTCGTGCCAGCCAACGGCTGGTACGTAGAAAATTTCTTAACATTTTGTGAACTTGTTTTCAGTTTCAAAACAATAAAGACGATTTACAAATGTGACAATGACAACCAAAACTTCCAAAAAACAGCTGATAGTTTTTTTTTTCGTTTCGTTCCATTACCTAGAGTCTGATACTATACAGTCTAATCGTAAATATATTATTTTTATTCGATATTTACAGTAGAGAACAAGATTCATACTTTATTTTGTTGTTTTGTTAATAAATAATGTTATTTTGTTTTAAGTAATATAATCAATTTTTTTATGTTATTAATGTACAGGACGTTCAGGACGCTCACCTGATGGTAAGTGATACGCCTGACCATGACAGAGCGACATTGAAGAAGGCCAACAACTGATGAATAGTAATTATTCTCCATCAATGCCACTGCGCCCGACATCAGATGTTAGGTCTCTTATACCTGTTAATTTCACTAGCTACAGTCCCCTTCTCCCGAAACACAAAAGTGTAAACACTCCTGTTTCCCGGGACGATATCTGGAACTGCGGTGGTACCTTCCTAGATGACTTAGTCAAAGAGTATATAAAACTTAATATCGAGTCTACCATTTAGTACCACCCACCTAAAATTACCTGAAACGTAGTGGATTACAAAGTGACGTCATATATATATATATATATATAATTTTGAGGGTTAATGTTGTAGTAATAAGTGAATAATAAAATAATTAATAACAGCATTTTCGAATAAAAATTCAAGTTGGGTTTGTCAAAGCAATCTCCAGAATTCTTCTCATGTTTCGTAGCTCTAAATTATTTTCGTGGGAAGTGTATGTTAAAATGCAGTAACTTTGGTCCAAATATTGAGTTGCACTGGGTATAATTTAAATGCCATGACATGAGTCACGTTAACTGACACAAAATAAAGTAAACTACAAGATTAATACAATATTTTATATTGTTTACATTAGGTATGTAATTACTTCTTCTTTTTCTTCTTTCCTTTCATCTTGTGTTTCAGTTTTTGTTTGATCTTCTCCTTTCTTAGACGCTCTTTCACTATTTGCTGCTTGTTCTTAAACTCTCCAGAGGATCCTTCTGTTTTCTTCTTCGCCACTCGTTCATTATGCTTCACCCAGTGGGGCCGGAACTCCGAAACTAAAGAAAGCAAGTTTTTAACTTAATAAAATAAGTCAGTAAATGAAATCAAAATTAGAAAGAAAAAACATTTGAGACGTGTTTTAAGACAATGAGATTTTCTAGGTGTTTTTTTAAAAATGCCACAATTTTGTAATGTCTGTTATATGACTTAATACATTCGCACATAGGTACATGTTATACACAAAACATTGACTTGCAGTCCTTTAGTCTATCGTAAACAAATAATTTGCAAAATTCAATGTTCGCCAAAATATCTGGAACGATATGTGTTTTGTGGCAATTTTATTATTTTATTCTGCCAAATTAGCGCCTATTATTAGGTATACACGACAAAAAACACTATATTTGTTTACATCAGTCACATTGTTATTTGTTCTATTGTGTTTTTGACCATGAGGCGATGATTATCGAATCCTTCTTGTATATAATTTCATAAAATGATATCAAAGATATAAAGATACAATACCTGGTCTCCTGACATTGTGGTCTTTAGATGGTTCATCGTCATCGTCATCATCGGGCTGAGCGTTCCGTTTACGCCAGTCATCGTAACGACCGCTGCGGAAAGAAGCTGGCACCCGACCACCACTTTCAGTGCGTATCATTTTGCGACCGCCATCCTGGAAACGAGTATTAGAAACTAAGTATAGAAGTAGTTTTGGAGGCCAAAGTTGGTCTTTAGCAACCTCACTCGGAATCTGTAGATGATCTTGACTATTGCCCTCCGATCTAGATCCCCTCACATAGCAATGTTTTGTCGAATTTTCGAATTTACATGTACGTTTATCCGATGCTCTTGCAGTGAAGAAAAACATCGTGAGGAAACCTGCGCACGCCTACGAAGAAAGTCCCCCCCGAAGGGCGCAAGCCTACCCTATACTGGTAAGGCTCGCGCCCTTCGGGGCGGACGTATAGCGAGCTGCTGATGATGTTCCCGGTTTATCAAAGTCCTAGGTGATAAGCTTTTATTTTATTTTACAGAGTGTATGGGATGGTCAGGATGTTCACCTGATGGTAAGTGATACGCCCGACCATGACAGAGTGGCATTGAAGGAAAATTAACAACTGATTGAAAGTTATTATTCTCCATCAATGCCACAGTGCGCCCATTACCCGAGACTGCGTCGCGTGAGCTGCGTGCTTTTAGGTTATATTTTACTGCGAGAGAATATAATCTTATAATAGCGGCTAACACCGCGGGTAACAGCTAGTTAGTATCTATTAACCGTCCAATGGTGCTTTACTTTCCACAAAGTCACATACCGGATCGACATGCACCATCTTCTTACGTTTCCTATCCCATCGGAGTTGGTTTTTGCGCGCTCTGGCGAGGTCACCGCTGTCTGCACCCATATCGAGTTCTGCAGAAGACGCTCCAGCGTTGAAATTGACTGCCATTCTGCGGATAGGCGGGACTCAATTACAATGGTGATCATGATATGACAGTATTACCAGTAGCGTGCACTCTATATATGCAAATAGAAAGTGAACACCCTGTGCGTCCAGACGACCCGGAAAATCGCATATTAAATGATTTCCGCTTACTCTACAGATTTGAAACCATAGATAATTTGCTGTCATCATCAGCACTTAATTTGACAAAAATGTAAATCATTTATTGTTTTTGTAGTTAGTGTCACTCACTTTACATACAACTCACACTCATAATAACTGTCATGCCACAAAATATTACCTACCTTTACGATTCATGAGGTGTGCCATAAATTCTTCGGCCATGCAAAGTAGGACACATTATTCCTATTATTATTAAAGGAACGATTCAAACTAAACCAGATTAATGGTGCATAGTAATATGCAGAAGTTATCCGTCTCACTTACATGGCTGACTAGCATGCCATGGCGTTGACCAATACCGGCAGTGAATGAATACTTACTGTATTTACTGAGCCAACTCCTACATCTTTATATTATTCATTGGTCAGCTGCGACTGACCTAAATTTAACTTTAATGTTTCATTATACAAATCAGTGTATAAAAATCAGTCGGCAAGTACTTACGCGTTTCATTTAGCCCAACAGGGATCTATCACCACGGCGGTGTAACTTGTCTGACATTGACATCCGGGGTGGCACAGCCCACTTCACTTACTGTACGTAGTTTGCCGATTACTCAATAGAATTTTGTCTAAAATTCGCTTTCAGACCTTGTTCTTTTCTGTGAGACATAAGGTTTGTACCTGCAGTAATACCCGTACACAAACCTCTCTCCTTGACATGCCATTTATGCGTTGATATATACTTAATGTTGATTAATAGAGCTTAGTAAAAAAAGCCATGAGCCACCTGAATCGGCGTGAATCTACGCATTGCATTGTTTCGCTGAGTGAATTTTCAAAAATTTTTAAGGTTGGCAACGCATTTATCGCTGATTTGAAGTATCGAGTGGCCATAGCTGGGTGAACCGTCTACTCATCATCATTACAGCCTATTTATGTCCACTGCTGAACGAAGGCCTCCCCTAATGATTTCCACGCGGACCGATCCCTTGCAGTTGACATCCATCTGCTACCCGCCACCTTAACCAGATCATCCGTCCATCCGGTTAGGGGTCGGCCTACGCTTCGCTTTCCGTTACGTGGACGCCACTCGAGAACCTTTCCGCCCCCTCGGCCATCGGTTCTACGCACTATGTGCCCTGCCCGCTGCCACTTCAACTTGCTAATCCTCTGGGCTATGTTGGTCACCCTAGTTCTCCTACGGATATACCGTCGATATAACGATACAACCGTCTACTCGCTTTATAATATATATCTATGTATTCACGTATTTGCTGGCTAATCTAACTTAGCCAACACTTATTTAGCGAAATAAGATTAAATAAGACTAGTTGTCCATAAAATTTCAAATTTGCAGTGCATACTTTAACTTTGAGTAAAATCCATTTATTCAATTTAGGCTTACAAGAAGTGTGGCCTGTACATTTATTTGTTTTTATAATTATAACTGTATCTATTTTGGACATATCGCCCAGAAACCTGCCAAAACAAGCAATATTGCTTAACGAAATTCATCTCAATTATATTGAGTACATTCAGAAAAAGCACAGCTCAGTTAAATGGCAATATCACGCTGCACAACATTAAGCTTACGAGGTGGAAAATTTAATGCATAAATATATGCTTACCCTGCTTCCGTATGCTGGTCCGTTGCGAAATGAGGAATATAATTTTCATCGCGAATGGCTTCCTTTTTCTTGTTTTTCTTTGTTTGATTGTTGTTATCTTCAAAAGTATCTAACTTTCCCTCGGTCTGAAAAAAAGAACAGATTTTAACTAATTGAAGTTCCTTTTCTTAATAATACTGACAGTATATATNTCTGAGGGTCGACTAATTTTAATGGTCTTATGCAGGTATAATCGGGTTTAACTTTGGGTTTTGTTTTTTAAATACTTTTTTGGAACCCTAAACAGGTTTTGCATACCTAAAAACATGTCATGGACCCCATTTTGCATGTTATTGTCAAACTAAAATCTTAAAATATTATTAAAAGACAATGCAACTAATCGATTGTAAATATTTAGGTAGCTCAATATATTATTATAGTGTTAACATAAAAAAAGCATATTGGTACTTATATGGTCGAATTAAGTAACCTCCGTTTTTGAAGTCCGTTTAAAATGGACCAACAAGAGTTATATATTATGCTTGTTTACTACCAACAAAATAAAAATCTGTAGTTTGCTAACATTCGGTGGGAAGTAAAATAATTCAACATAAGACTGACGCAAGTGACAATAAAAAATATAAATTAGGTGCTAAGGGCAATATAATAATGGCCGCTGAATTCGCAAATTTCCTTGTTTTTATTACGACTCTGTCTTTCCATGTTTAGGAATATATAAATACGTACCCGGACATAACATGCACACCCCACATTTAATTCAAAAAGGGTTAACCACAAACCTTTCTTAGTTTAAGTGAAGATGGGTTTGGCCACAGATTGTACATTTTACGAGTCGCAATTTCCCGCCACTTTACTTTTATAGTGACACGTGGTTTTACCACTGTTCTAGTAGAAATTCGTAGACAATAAATAGCCTTTATATTATTCTGCTATGTAAATTAACCGCTCATCGCAAAAATACAATATAACATCTTTTGTTTGCGAAAATGTTAATGAAGACTTCCATCTCCCAGGTTAAAAAGTTCGACAGGGTATCCGCACACATGTGGGCTGATTTCATTCTTCTATCACTAAAAGGGATAAAGCTTAAGGCTAAATTGGCGTTAAAACAAAAAGCAGAGCCGAATTAAGACAGCGCGGGGCCTGTAACAAATTCTTTCAAGGGGCCTCTGGTTTTGAGGTTTCTATCCGTTTGCAATGTAAAAAATATTTGGTCCTTTATACACGAGTTTATCGATTATAATTTAAAAATAGCGTAAAAAGTTCTACGTAATTTCTAAGTCTGTAACAGAGTTTTCCAACCAATCCGCACTGAGCCCGCGTGGACGACTAAGGCCTAATCACCTATACGGGTAGGCTCGTGCCCCTCGGTGGGGACGTTTAATGAGCTGATGATAATGAACAGAGTTTTAGAAATTTCGGTAGTACCTAGTGAAGCCTAAGCCATATAAACAAAACGCCTAAAGCGTTAAATATCTTTACGCTTTAGGCGAGCAAGATATAACGCTTGTAATGTGTGAAGCGCGGGGCCCGTAGCATTTCCAACTACTATATCGCTAATCCGGCACTGAAAACCAGCACTCATCACCCCGACAACCGCAAAAGTCAGAGAAATGGAAGGCTCCATTGTAAATTTTGAGCCGATACCTATAATGACGTAGAAAGCTGATGGTAAGCGAGAAGTCGTGCATAGGTAAGATTTAGAGACTTAGGTTCAGTATGTCAGATACCTAAAATGTCAGATGGCCATTAAAGTAGGTTGTGTTTTTTTAGTTTATAACCTGATATTACTCTTATTGGGAATGTCTTTTTGATAAAGAATGTTGGGTATGTATTACCTTCATAGAAAAATAACCATCTGACATTCTGAAAGTAAGCTGATTTATTACCCAATCTAAATTGCTTTATGACGTCATCTCGGGAGGTCTCGCCAAAATTACATTGCTGCTGCAGCGCTTGGCGGCGGAGCTTATGCTGAGGCGGGACCTTTTGACCGTACCTACTTGCTTTTCTTTATGTTTTCTCTATATTTATAACTTTCTACTGTTCTGTGTGCCTATCCTATTCAACCTATCGCAGTCCACTGCTGGACATAGGTCTCCCCCATTTCGCGCCAGATATCCCGGTCCTCCGCTTTCCTCATCCAGCCTCCACCAGCGACCTTTCGCAAGTCGTCGGTCCATCGGCCGGAGGCGTCCTACGCTACGCTTGCCGAGACGCGGTCTCCACTCCAGAACTCGTCTGCTCCAACGGCCATCGGTTCTGCGACATACGTGACCAGCCCACTGCCACTTCAACTTGCTGATCCGGCGGGCTATGTCGGTAACTTTAGTTCTCTTACGGATTAAATCATTTCTGATCTTATCCCTAAGAGAGACCCCGAGCATAGCTCGCTCCATTGCGCGTTGAGTGACTTTGAACTTGTGAACCAATCTCGCAGTCAGTGTCCATGTCTCAGCTGCGTATGTAAGTACGGGTAGGACGCATTGTGTGCCTATATAGTTTGTGATTGTTGTTCATCTGTTTTATGTGTGACTATATTCCGTGTATAATATGTATTTCTTTTACGGTCAATAAATGTTTTTTCTTTCTTTTTCTACTTCAGCACGAATAGGCTGATCAGAATAACAGAGTGAGTAAAGATTGCCTGGCCTTTCCGTGTGTTTATTAAATCCTCTCACTTTTTAAGCGTTACCAGTGCACGGGCTCTTAGTTACAATTATCACTGGTTGGCAGTATTATTGAGCTTAAGCTCAATATTATTCTTAAGCGAGTTAAGAATCATAATTAAATTTAAATAACCGTTATTCTAGTCTAGACGCTTAAAATAGATATTAGATTTGCTAATTAGTAATGTAGATTTGTTATGTCATCGAACATACTGATTGTTAATTTATTTATTTAGGACAGCTAATATAACAAACACCAAACAATTATAATCTTAAATGTAGTGTTACCTTCGTCAACGGCTGCCACGGAAAGCACAATTATCAATAAATTAGTCGTTAATTTTTATTTACATTTATATTCTCATTAATTCCATCTAGTGCTAGAAAAGTAGACTTAAACTTGCGTTATGAATATGACACATTTATTTAACAATTTATGCACACACAGAAAAGACAAAACACAATAAACATGGAAAAGTACGTACAAAGGCACAGCTTATTTCACAATGAAATTTCTTCCAGCTGGCCAAAACAAAAGGAAACAAAGTAAGAAAAGTAGGCAAGTGTGTACTAAACACATCAAGTTTATCACTATGTGATTGTAAAAACTCACTGATATAAAGATTTTCTATTTTTTGATTCTGTTTTTCTATCCTATTAATGATTGAAAAGTGACTGTAACTGTATTTAACCAATGCATTGACAGGCAATAGAACATAAAGGTTAAAAAGTTTACCCGTAATAAAGCTCTTTTTTGCCAATAATTAACAAACATTTTTGATAAGTTTTTTGATAATTACAACGAAAATCTATTGTTAGAAGTCTCATGGAGATGCCGTAACAGACTAGGGGTAATTGAGATCTTTAATTGAATAAATGGATTGAAATTGAATGAAATGTATTAAAATGGAAACTTTGAACTTGATTTAAAAAAATGAAAAATAATCAGTACGAGTAAATTAGTCTTATGGTAAATAACACAGCCGCCTATGATCAATTATTACATTTCGACTCTATTCAATCATCATACAAATGTAACTTAGCATTTCCCATATAGGAAACTAACCCAAATAACAAAAATAAAGGGTTATAATACATCATTTTATTGAAAAATCATGTATAAAAGATTTTTAGGTTATGACATTTAGAAATCGCAAAATAATCTACCAAATAATTAGTGTGCCTACATCTTAAACTGTTCAAATGAGATACTAGCCGCAAAAAAACTCAATAGTTTGCAATTGAATTTAAATTATGATTTTGTTGAGACTAGTTCGATTGCACGACCTCGTCTTCGCTCTCCATCAGACAGCATCCAGTTAAATAGAGCGTGATTTATTGTTACAAAAAAGTGAAACCATCCTTATTGGCGTACATTTTGCATCTTAGTTGCAATTGCATAGTATATACATAGTAAGTATGAGTATATGTTACTCTCCATTATATTAAAGTAGTGTATTCTTAGATCGACTTGCGATTTGACGACTCATGTGGTGGTTCTGTAGTAGACTACACAAACTTTTGGTTTCGATCCTCGCGCAATTCAAATATTTGAGTGCATCATCATCATCATTACAACCTAGAACGTCCATTGCTGAACGAAGGTCTCCCCTAATGATTTCCACGCGGACCGATCCCTTGACATTCATTTGCCACACACAAAAAGTGAGTAAGTTTGAGTGCATAAATATTAGATTTTCTATTCATCAATTGTGATAAATAGAAAATCTAATATTTATCGGCGGTTTTCGCCCCATCAGTCTTATGATCAATCATACTAAGCTAAATGACGGATAATCGAGATCGTGTTTCGACCTTTGATATGTTTCTGCTAAAGGATCGACGGGCAGTAATAGAGACAAAAACGTACTACCCAAAGTACAGATTCAGATAGTACAGCCCGCAACTACTAGCGAAATCTCTCAAAGTGGAATCCGGATCATGACCTTAACGTTTTGAACCACTCGACTGGCTGAATTAACTGGTGACATGATAGCTCAAACGAGAAAAAAAGAACATTAAGCATAATCTAAGTAACTTTTAACTATATTTATCATGAAGTCAGTTAAAATAGGTACTCAGTTCGGAAGCCATAATAACATTTTCATCATCAACATCATTACGTCCACTGCTGAACATAGGCCTCCCTCAAAAATCTCCACTTTCCCCTGTCAGGGCTATATGCGTTATTTTTCGAATGAAAATAGAACCTTTTAGGTCTGGGCGGTAATAATAAGGCATTTTACATAAAACATGATTTTGAGTGCACAATTTAGGTAAGGGCGTTTTAGCTAATGGACGGCGGTATTTATGATTAACTTGACTATTGCTACAATGTGATAATATGACGAAAATATTTTTGATAGTTTTCAATTCATTCTACTCCAAGTCTCAAACTTTTTCCAAAAGTAGAGTACGTAGGTACGTGCCAACACGAAAATCATAATTATTATGTTGGGATTAATAGACACTCGTGAAATTGATATACCCACACAGACAAACTTGTACACGTTATCGCTCAAGTAAAACGTTAACCTTACCCAAGACAAATTATCGAAGATAATATTTTTCTTTTTTTATCTATTTGGAAGATATAGAAATTGCCTTAAATAAAATTGCACAAAATACGCGTTCGAAAACCGGCTACCACATTCAACGCTGTATTAAAAAGGAAAAAAGGGGCGAAAATATTTACTTTCTAGTATAGCACTCATCCGCCAACGCTCTGCCGCTCTGCCTCGACACATGGAGGGCGAAACGCACCCCAATAAACGCCAAAATCACCAGCATAGTCACAACACTAGCCGCTAGTGCCGTCGCTAGGTGGACCCGGGCAGGAGGCACAGATTAAAAATCACCAATATAAGTCCAGTACGGTTGCACTTTTTAATCTCCCTTTTGCGGTTGACGATTTTCAGCTCACAATTAATGTCACTGTCGGTTTATGTTTTGCACAAAAAAGGCCAGTTCATACAAAATTATCCGCTTTAGGTAATATAATCAATTTAAATTTTGTAGGCTTTTTTATCGAAACAATCCACTGTCACGTTTTATTTCTAAAACACTTTTGAACCAATAAAAAAAATCCACCAAAAATAACGTCACTCTAAAATCCACATACGAAATATAAAAAATCCCTCATTGAAAAAAAAATGGCACAATCTCCAAAAACAGTTTCCATGCCACATAAAAAGGGTACGAAATTAAAAAAAAAACCGGTCAAAATAGCACCGCAACCGAGCAAGACTGGATCGATCCAGCGTGCGGATACAGGAAGTGCCGTAGCGCAATAGAGAGCGAAAGTGCGCGCGAGCCGCATGCGCCGCGGTAGGAGACTGCCCGCGCGCAGCCCGTAACCGCTCACGTAACTCGCTTATCAGTGACCTCGGATAAAGGCATGGCCGCAAGGTTTGCGAGGTCGACCTACAAACGTATGCTATTCACGGCCGTATGCATCGGGGTTATTATCCTTTCGATCCAGTTATTCATTAGCAGTGGCGTGCACAGAGATTATGAGCAGGGTATGCAAAGTGACTGGTACTAATCGCAAAACAATAAATAATTTACATTTTTATCAAATTGAGTGTTGTTGATGATAGCAGATCGCCTATGGTATCTGTAGAGGAAAAAAGGCGAATAAGTGGGAATCTGAGAGTATCTACCTAGTTATATATACTCTAAGGTGGGAATCGTTTTCCGGGTTGTCTGGACGCACAGGGTATGCACTGCTTTAAATAATATTTGCATAAATGGACTACACGCCACTGCATTACAGCCTGAAATGTCCACTGCTCAACGAAGGCCTCTCTGAGTTTCACGCAGTCCGATCCCTAGCAGTAGATATCCGCAAATTTAAAAATGCGCCTATTCTATCTTTATTTCGTCTCAATAGTAGATATTTATAAGTTGATATTCTACTATTCAAATAATACCATTATCGTTTTCCAATGGCAGTCCAGGATTAATTCATCATCATCAACAGCACGTTAAACGTCCCCACTGAGGGGTCCCCAGGATTAATCGTTGTATCTCAGTTGTTGCTAGTAATCCTAAATTGGTATTCTTCTACATAATTTACGTTCGTATTACAGTTGACATAATGGTTTATACAACGTCGGATCCAGGGTCATGGGGGTCATGACCCCCCTGAGCTATTTTTAAGTACTATACTAATATACATTAACAAAATACCTTATAAGTTCTTAACTTGACTATTACTATGTGACCCCCTCCTGGCGCCTAACCATGGGTTTATAGATCTATTGAGACACGATAACGATTAATGGCGCATATTAAAATTAGTACAATTGTACTAATTTGAATTTGCGTCCACGTCTAGTTAGCGTGTTGGGAAACAATCAAAATTTGGTAAACATCCTGGTTGTTAATTGATAAAAGATTGCATAGTTTCGATTTAATGATGAATATGATGCTAGAAGGCTTCAAAGAACATTATCTCTACCAGCCATAACGTCAGATATTAACAAAAATACCTGTATGTTTCTTTTTCAAGTTGAAATCACAACAACGCGATGTTTAAATATGTAGAAATATGTTACAACAACTAACTCAATAAGGATACTATATCTTTGCCTTCGCAATAATTAAATGAAAAATCATTAAACTTTTATAATGTACCACTTAAAGTAAGCAAAAAGCATTTTTTATTACTTATAGTTTTACAACTACGAAGGTCGTATTCGGACACGAATATACAAAGTGATATAAAATCATTTGAAGGTTAAAATATTTATTTTTGTTAGCAAATGTTATAGATTATTTACCGAGGTCAAATTTAAAGTGCACGAGCCTCAAACAACAGCTATCTATAACGTCCTACTGCGGGACAGAAAGCTTCCCGCAAAGCATGGCTATTGGGAGATTTTGTCTTTACTGCCGTCCACTAGCTAACCGTTACCTGACGAGCACAATTATTAGTATATGTGTATGTTTGTCCGCTATTCAGTACCTATATTAAAGGCTAAATGCTAAGTTTAGGACTACATGGCACTGTATGAGTGTCGTTAGATATCTATTTATATAATATTATTAAAATCGAATAATTCCAGATATAAAAATATATTTCAAAATGCAAACTTAATATACGGTACATGGAAACACTAAAATAATACATTCGTAAAGTACACATAAGTGTGTCAGCACGGAATTGACTATAACACACGTCAATAAATTCAAAGTTATTCAATTAAATTCCATAAAAAGTAAAGTTTCGACATAATCTGAAATCTACTTTTAGTTCGGCATGCTTCTTCCTATAAAATAAGCATGCTTCCACTAAATAAGTTTTGTTTTATAGAAGCAGGCACCGATCCCATATAAATAATAACCGAGTCGAAGTCATTCACATTTTGTTCTATGGGATTTTTTAATTTAAATTATAATATAAACAAAACTTACTGGTTGAATGTGGAAGTACCCAATTAACCTTTTTGAGTTCTAAGTTCTTGGCATATGTAAATTTACGAGCCATGCATATCTAACGCCGGCCGTGCATCCTGCCGAACATATAATGAGGATCTGGCGACTGCAGAATGCCAACACGGATTGGAACAAAGCAGTGGATTTGAATTAAACACCTCATGCTATCTACGGGTAACTAGGACTTTGCTGTGTGATTGTGTTCCTAAAATAAAAGATTTATAAAAGGCATACCACTATATTAGATAAATTGTGGCATCCCTTTCTAACTCTAAGTAAAGATCAACGCTTCACTCTTGTTCTAGAATACGGGCCTTAGTAATAATTTTCTGTAGTGCCCTACATCGAAATACAGATGTTAGGTTTCTCATATACCGTGATATCACTTCTCGAAACTTAGCGCATTTATTTTAATGGTATTTGTAAGGGAACTTTTTATTGCTTATTATTTTTGCAATTGTGCGGGCTTATGCCCAACGATGAAACAAAACATATGAATCCGTTATAGTCAAAACTGGCAGGGTCGTGGATAACATCGGTAAACATTCTGAATTTCAAGGTAACCTTCACCTTCGTGATGATCGCTCAACAATTTAACTGTTACAGACATATCAGTTTAGAAAATAAACCATCTGGGAAGCGCTAGAACAGGTTTAGACATGAGAGCTGATAGCCATCAAACAAGTATCCGTGCATCAGTCCCGTTAAGTTTATATTCGGATGTCAAACTTAGTATTTATCTAGACAGACTTTTTTTGAAAACGAAAGTGCATTGTTTTGGGGCTATGTTGGCATCGCTGATTATGATTAATGAAGTGCATGAAATATCAGATTTGCATCGTGTATTGAGTGAGTATTCGGTATATCAATTAACGTTATAATCAGCCACATACTTTTTATCTGTTTAATATTAGAGCATACGTTTGATTAATATCAATAAGTATTAGTAAGGCAATAAGTAGATTTAAAAAACTATCAAAAGCAGCCCGAAATTTTTACGCTTATATTACACAACGGTATTAAAATTGTTGTTTGTTGTTTACTTTATAGTACAGGTTGATACATAAGCTCCAATTTATCATAAGATCGGTTAACCTACAAGAGACATAAAAGTATCGACTACTCGACCATTTCAAAGTGAGAAGACGAAAATATTAGGAACTGGGGGGTTACCGCAATCTCCATAAACAGTATTGTTATAATGATACGTCAGCATTTTTGTACCAGAAAAGACGGAGTAATATTATTGTAACACTATTTTAAGAGATGGCGGTAACCCCCTGAGCTAGCAGTCAGGAGTGATGTATTAAAACATCGTTTATTCATAATTTAAATATCCATTATTAACAATTGAAAACCGCTGGTTACCATGTCATTACAATTTAATAACTATTCCATGTTCATCAATCATTTATTTCACGGGCTACGCGAAAAAGTACATTTTTAATTCATCAAGTTGATTCAGGAATCATTAGGTAGACTGATATGAATGATGTGTCTTGACAAAAAGTTAGAAAGTCCCAAGACTCAATGAACTTTAGTTTATGCATTGGAGCACGCAAACTTGCTTACTTAAAATATCAAAATGACGTTACTCATGAAGCTAGCATGAAACTGACTGTGTTTCATGCTAGCAATTTTGTTACAAAATCATAATTTTATAGGATTTTTCAAGATAAAAGTTCAGCCACATATTATTTGCATTAGTGATAGTTAAGACCATCTAATTTAATTCCCTGTATTCTTCAGTAACAGTCATTTTAGCAAAAATATTAAAAAAATATTTATCACATCTTTATTAAATAAAAAAAGTTTTGGTTTCGTATTTTCACTTGCCACTTTCGTATTTTTTACGTACATGTTGGTTCAATTAAAGTAATACACTTGACCCTAAAGTTAACAAATGGAAGCCATTAATATTATAATGAGATTAAAGCCTTAGAAAGATAATGAAATTCTCAAACAAAAGAGGTTTTATTTTCTCCATATTTTTTGCATAATTAGATTAAGATAATCAGTGTACCATTGCATAAAGTTCTACGTAACGTAAACGTAAAGTGAATCGAACACGATTCACTTTCTAAGCATAATATTTGTTATAATTAAGAAATTTAAATTATTATGATTCATATTTTAAATAATGGTATGCAATTAGCTCCAACTTTCACATCTTGGCATCTATGTCAACCTCTCCTGCCCGTGTTGTATTATCCTGCTAAATAACATGAGGTCTTAGCGACCTTAGGGCTGAGACATCTGCTTGTCCGGAGAAGCTGTAAAGTCCATGAGAAGATTTCCAAGATTCAGTAGAGACATATAAGCATACTTAAAGTATTCTGCTTAGCACATCTATAAAATTTGACGTGTAGTGAGGGGATTAAGAAAACCTTGTTGTGCGCCATAAATAGGTAATGCCTCATGAAAAATACTTGAACGAATGATCAGTTTAAATGTACCCCCGACACGAGTATGTAAAGAAAGGTAATGAATAGGAATGAAGCGAACGATATGAGTTATTATCCAATCTTTGCATTAAGTAGGTAGTCAGATAATTCACTAATTAAAACAAAAACTGTCTAGGCTAGATAAGTGTGAAATTTTGTATAAAAATCAGAGCTATCTGAAACTACTTTTACCATCAATCAATTAACCCGCCGCCAAAAGAAAATTAAAAAAAAATACATACTCTCCCCATTATCTCAGCATTTTCTTCCTCAAAGAGTGTACTGGCTTACCTGCAACAAAAAATACAAAAATATTTATAAAAAATTGGCCAAGCGCAAGTCGGAAACGCCCGTGGAGGGTTCCGCAGCGGCAAGTTACATAAAATAAAGTTATTTTTATTTTCTTAGGCACCTACGACAGCTTTAATATGAAAATAGTGATTTACCGATTGCGACGTATATCAACCTCATAGTTTAGAAATTAGGGGGGGGGGGGGGTTACACAATTTTTCAACTTTGGGGGTTACATATACGTACAAAGTTTGAATAGTGTAGTGCTTATAGTTTCGGAGAAAAAGGGGTTGTGTTATCCGGACAGACAGACAGACAGACTTGACGAATCTATAAGGGTTCCGTTTTTTTACTACTACTAAAACTCACATGCTCGGTATATTTTACGACTAAGTTACCACAGATAATGCCAATGGATACTAAAAAATATACTAACGTATTGACTTGACTTTTTCAAAGAACTATTCGCGGCAAAAACTTTAACGTTACATAATTCGATGTCTAAGTAAAAAATAAAATAAATAAGGTAATGTATATGATTTATTTAATTTTATCAATCCCATCTTTTTTTTTCAATAGATTTACGAGAAATTAAATAAAAAATGTAAAGTAATTCAATGTTAAATACAAGAAAAAAAATATAAAAGGTGCGATACAGAAAAATACAACACGAACGAAGCTCCAAGCAAAAATTATAAGACTGTCTAGACATAGACAAGGATACACTGAATTATAATTTGACAGCATAACCGTTTAATATTTATGAAGCATTATTAATTTAAAAACAATGTTGATTAATCATTGTGTCGCAAGCTTTCATGTTCGTTGCCCATTTTTTAACTACTTATGTAGGTTAGAGCGTCGGTGGCTCATTGGTGTAGACTATTGCCTTCCGATCCGGTGGGTGCAGGTTCAAATCCCGCCACGTTTATTTCGAATTTTGGACATTACATGTACGTTTATCCGACGCTCTTACGGTGAAGGAAAACATCGCGAGGAAACCTGCGCACGCCTACGAAGAGATTCAAAGGTAATAATGCGTGAAGTCGACCAACTGTTTTCTCCTTTCCAAATTATAACAGACACAAAATGTACCACGTGACTTTGAAATATTTTATTTAATTGTTGTGATCGGTTGTAATCGAAATGCAAATTTAACACTTAGTAATAAGATAACTGGACAATATGTAGATGAATGGTTTGTATTTTGCTAACGTGCCAAAAATTTATAAGTAAGCATGTAAATGTTTTTGCTTAATAAAGATTTTACTACTATTTTTTATTTAGTAATTGGATTTCATGATGGGAGGTTTCCTGCTGGTAACGTCTTGTTTTGGCCGACCTGGCCGAATTGTTATTCGGCTTCGGATTCTGACTTGTAGTAGTAAAGATAATTTGGCCAGATGCATATTTTGGATGGTCTCAATTTGAATTGTCTTTATGGGGCAGCTTAAATGTGGGTTCAACTTATGTTCTTTACTTTTTCCATTCATTTGCGCACCGCAAAGGAATGAAACTCTTTTCCTCCTTAT
This sequence comes from Leucinodes orbonalis, assembly GCA_019425675.1. Lineage (NCBI taxonomy): Eukaryota > Metazoa > Arthropoda > Insecta > Lepidoptera > Crambidae > Leucinodes > Leucinodes orbonalis. The sequence continues at coordinate 537,344 of PQWD01005178.1, read as the reverse complement.
GTGTTCCCCGATCGTTACAACCTAGCCGTCTTCAAGGCAAGAGTAAATAGGCTGTTTCTAGGCAGGCATGATCCATCCTCGGCTGCCTCATCACTATCATCAGGTGAGATGGCGGTCAAATGTCTGCCTATAGAAGATAAAAAAAATGTTGTGTCCTTGCCCAAACGACTGTCGCATAGAATTGATGATAGCTGCTGACAAGACTAGCTTTTGGATTTCTATAATATGATTAAATTATCATTTACTTCATTACCCGGTATCTTGATACTGATAGACTCGTCTAACAATTAGAAAATCAACAATCTGGATATCACTAAGTTTGGTTAGCAGAAAGCTAGTAACAATATAATTGTGTTTCTTTTCACGCAGCATCATTAACTACTTATTATTACAATTAGTATTTAAGGCGATTGTTTTCATGTCAGCTTATTATTTTCGTGTGCGTTAAACACGCATCCGACGTATCACTGCCATTACTTACATAGCTTTTAACTTGGCAATAACACCTTATTATACAAGCGTATAAGTGACATAGGTATTTCACTTAATAAGCGTCCCACGATTTCACTTGCCGTTTGGTTAAAAACGAAATTTGATTATATAAAAAGTAAGTACTTTATTTAAATAAAATATTATTGTTGTTTTTCTTTCCCTGCCATTTTTCTTGGCGGCCCACATGCGCTTTTATAAAGTTTGGAGCGTGTTATGATACCTATTCCTATTCAACCTATCGCAGTCCACTGCTGGACATAGGTCTCCCCCATTTCGCGCCAGATATCCCGGTCCTCCGCTTTCCTTATCCAGCCTCCACCAGCGACCTTTCGCAAGTCGTCAGTCCATTGGGCCGGAGGGCGTCCTACGCTACGCTTGCCGAGACGCGGTCTCCACTCTAGAACTCGTCTGCTCCAACGGCCATCGGTTCTGCGACATACGTGACCAGCCCACTGCCACTTCAACTTGCTGATCCGGCGGGCTATGTCGGTAACTTTAGTTCTCTTACGGATTAAATCATTTCTGATCTTATCCCTAAGAGAGACCCCGAGCATAGCTAGTATAAGTTATGATACGTATAATTTAAATTACCATGTCGACTGATAGTTTTAAGGTATCGCATCATACAGGGTTGAAGCATTAGTGTGAGGAGTCCGTATGCCCGACAGCACGGCTTTTTTTAAGCGTGATAGTTAGACAGTTAGCACTTTCAAATATAAGATTTTCTGTGGTCGCTTTAACAAATAGTAATAATCAAACGTTTTTTTATTGTAATCTTAGAACAGAACAAAACCATTATTTAAGCGAGTTTCCAGCCAAGCAACTTCCTTTGACTTTTTTATAAATAATACGACTTTACCCTTCTAGCGCGAGTCGATTTCCTCATGAATATATTTTCATCTTATGCGATTAATAAAGGTTTTAAACACAAATGAATTTCTTTCAATCTTGAATCTCTTCGCAGGTGTGCGCTGGTTTTCTCACGATGTTTTCCTTCACCGTAAAAGTGTCGGGTAAGCGTACATATAATTTCAAAAATTCGAAAAGATACGTGGATCGACGCCCTCCGGCCCGATGGACCGACGACTTGCGAAAGGTCGGAGGTGGAGGCTGGATGAGGAAAGCGGAAGACCGGGATATCTGGCGCAAAATGGGGGAGACCTATGTCCAGCAGTGGACTGCGATAGGTTGAATAGGAACGTGGATCGAACCTGTGACCTCCAGATCGGAAGGCCACAGTCCACACCAATGTGCCAACGACGCTCTCTCTCTGTGCATTTGACATATTATGACATATTTTTTTATTACGCCATGTTAAAAAAATCAAACTGATTTACAGGCGTTTCCTGGTCTCATGTTTTAAAAACATAACCGTTAGCTATTTTTAAAGTCATTAGGTAAGTACACCAAAAACGCAAATTTAATATAATTTTGTTAAACTTTAATGACATCAAGATGTAATCCTAATATGGTTTATCTTTCTGTACAAGTAGCCCATCGAAGAACAAACTCATTTCGTAAAAAAATAACGACTCCACCGGATGCCTTCCATCCCCTTATTTGGGAATTTCACTTACTTCTTTAGACATTACGCGAATAATCAATATGGGTTCTTACACGAAAATAATATCTACGAACAAACATAAAAGTAACCCCCTTTTTTGAAGACAGTTAAAAATGTCATTGAATAATTAAAATATTCTATACAAAAAATGAAAATTATTAACTGTTACTTAGTACTTATAATACTGCAAGTCACCCTATACAAGTCATGCCTTCTCACATACATCTGTGCAAATTACAATACCAGTACATTTATCAGGTGCAATTAATCAAATCCTTTTATAAAGATGGCTATTTATCTACCATTAGCTTTCAGCCATTGGTCTCGGGCTTTGAACTTTTTAGAATACAGCTTAATTAGCTTTCATTTCTAATTAAAAGGAGTTTATATGTTGATTTTCCTTGTAAAGTATTTAATGCTTGAATTAAGAATCATCAATAAGAAAAGGTTTTTAAGAATTGAAAACTAACTTTATGTACCTACAACACAATGAATGTAACACAGAGATGAAACATTCGAAAAATATTATAGCTACTTAGCATCTAAATAATATTGGTCATCTAAACTTCGACCCAAATTTGGCTTGCTCTCCAAGTATGGCTTGTGTACAATTATTATGAAGCTACAAACATTGACTTCCAAATTCCTATTGAATACTCAGTATATATCAAGTATCATAAATGTATTCTGGTAACATAACACTAATTTGTTTTTTTTTTGTTTCTGGAAACCAAAATATATGTTTAACCAAAGCCTAGGATCCAATAATGTAAGATGAATAGATTCGTGATATGCTCACAAAACAATCGAAAAAAGTTATCCGTATGCAGTGACAGCACACATACACATATTTCGAATGAGCGTACATTTAACGAAACAAAAGCCTACAAACAGGATCTAGTCATCATGCCTATTGGGATAGTTAGGTCATATCCAACATACTCATCAGCTCATCACACAGACTACGCAATCAAATTTTATGAGCAAATATATATTATAAAAAGAGCATCGTAAAAATTGACAATATAAAAAACAGTTGATTTAAGTCTCTTTAATCACTGAGCAAGTAAGTTATATCTTTATTCAACTTTGAAGTACTTTAATCACAATAAAGTCATCAGTAGCAAGTCAAAGGGTCACAACTTGATAAAAAGTTTTTAACCAAAATTTTAATTTTGTCGAACAGGCGGAATGTATGATTCAAAGTCAATCAACAGTCCCTTTCAACCTACGAGCACCGTATATGATACATGAATCCATTTAAGTAGCTGTCATGCTTCTGTAGATGAAGTAATTGCGTTTTGTAATGAAACAATTCAAACATTCGAATCTTTATATTTATTCAGCCGCCAAAGAAAAATCGGAAGACTTTCATAAAACTCAATAGAAAATCGATATAAGAGTACGAGTAGCTCAGCTAAGCTGGCCCGTGTACGTTTCTACCTCTTTATCGGTTAAGGTTTAGACCTGTAAAGAAAGTTCAACTTTTTTCTTTATTTAAAATAGCGGTGATATTTTATTACATGACATAATTTTGTATCTGAGCTCTTTGTCATAATAATTAAACCTTTAGAAATTTCTGGAAACAAATTATTTTTAGAAAACCATTATTATACCTCTCAAAGGCAGAGTTTAGTAAGTAGTAAGAGCAATTTATCCGGATTTTGTATTATACGGTTATTGACTTCTGATACAAACATTCGGCGATAGCGATTCGTAAAACCCTGTCACTTTCCCCTTAAGGTTTATAGGCATTGATTATCATATAAAATTCGTTACAGTCGGTAGTGACTGTAACGAATTTTAAATGATAATCATAAAATAGGGACACTTAGGCCGTAGAACGATACTAAACGTTGATATTTATTTAAATTGAGTTAGAAAGGAAGAAGCGCTATATATGATAAATAGCGGCATCCCTTTCTTACTCTATTTAAGTAAAGATCAATGCTTGAGTCTCGCTCTAGAATACGGACCTAAGATTTTATTTTTGTAAAGTTGTTTCTTTGATTGCTAATTGTGAGATAATTAGCATGCAGTGACGTCGAAGAGAACATGAATATAAAATATACAATTGCTCAGAAGAATGTTTCTAGAAAGTTCTACAGCCACAAATGCAAACAAATTATTAAAAAAAAGATGAATAAAACACATCATCAAACACTTAATAGATCGAAACATCATACCAATCATAACACAAATAAAAGTAGCAACGCAGGGCCAAACTGCAGCTGGTCAGGAATACTCGTACATGCGACCAAAAAAGATAATAATATCGATTGTAATGAAACAGAGTCCAGTGAAACTGACAGTACTATTGTTCGGTTGAGTATAAAAAAAGACGGGAAACCGATTGTTTTTTAATATGCATTTTAAAAAACACGATCGAGATGAATATATAAGATGTCAAAATTATGATGACAAAACTCTGTAACTAGTAATATATATATGTATAGTTAAAAAGAGTGGCTATCGAGTATCTTGCCGTCTCTTCTCTAAGATCCTACAATATAATAAAAATTGACGATTCAAAAGTTTTAAAATATTAGTTATTTGGTGGGTTAATAGAAATTTAGTACCTAACCTTATTTTAGGAGACCTTTTGTGTATTTTAAGATTTCATTTTTATATAAATACTAAGGGCACTATTTTATTTAACTGATGAAGAAAAAACACATCTAGTATAAAATGTCTAGTGAAACAAGGCCAAGTAAATCGCCTTACGCCTTCTGACATGTTCTCGTATATGTTGAAGTGAAGTAATTATATCTATATAATATAATAGTTCTTTGCAATTATGAGTCCTACGGGTTAATTTGAATACCTACGTGTACAGATGATAGTTGAAATGCTAGCGGAGGTCCGTTAGATCATCGCGTGAGCCCTCGAGTGCTAAACTGTGAATTGTGTACGATTTGTGGTGCGTACGAGTACTAGTGGACTCTCGTTTCATCTATGATTTATGGCACGCGATTTATGTATGTACATGAGACGTGATGTTTTTGCGACGTTCGTTCTTATTGTGTATAATTATTATTTTAGCCATACGTTTCCCTCTCCTTTTTATTTATAATTTGTTGAATAGTATGTATGTTTACAGAAATCTAAATAAATTCTGAAGGCAACTGTGTAAGGAATGCATTCATGGTGAACATCATGTAACTTACATATACAACCATACATACCAACCAAACGGGTATTGTTATTTGATATTAAACTACAACACTGAACGATACCACCTGAAACATTAATAAGATTAGGTTAAAATAAAATATGTATTCTTTATTAATATTTCTGGAATAACACGATTTCACTATAAATCTGTTCATGTATTGTATACTCACTCCACTGCTGGACATAGGTCTCCCCCATTTATTTTATTGTATACTACTTTCAAAAAAATTAAGCATTGAATCAACTACCTATGTACTCGTATTTACTTTCAAATTACAAGTAAGATTCTCATTTTTGAGCTTATGATTCCTATATTTGGGCAATGAATGTATTAATGAATAAATCAATTTAAATTTCACAGTCATCCCACAGACAGCACAATTTATACCATTGATATGACATCTGGCAATATCGTACGGGGTTTATGAATGGAAATGGATGTGCCGTCTTTTAGCGGCCGATTGCAGTATCAATGTTTATAGTTGCCTCGGGCAAATTTACGATTATATTGAACGTGGCGAAATTGTGGCACTCTTTAATTTGCGACCGTAACTCTTCAATTTATTAAAGCAATTCGGCTGAGACGTGCAATCTATCTTTAGAAAGGGCACCAAAGATAAATTTGTGTCACGATATTAAGGTTTCTTTCGTACTAGTTTCGCAGCATAATTGTTGCAATTTCTTCTGAGAAGATGCCTTTGAAATGTTTCATATTTATAATGTATCGTGATTTTGAAATGTATATAATAGATATTTGTGTAGTCATATAACAAACTATTGCTAGGTTTGGGCTTCGAAGGTGTTAAGCTATAATCTCCTGTAACGGTCTCCTCCTTCATCATACGTGATGACCCTCGGCCTTTAGTGTTGTCAAGAAATTTATATTTTCTCTAATTATATCTTAGAGACAATACAAAATGACCCTAAATGTAAATTAAATAATGTTGAATGCTGGGAGCAGGCCTTTGACAGTTTTTTTTTAAAGTGTCTGATTTCCTAACGGCCAAGGACTTCTTGCTTACTATACTCTAAATTAAACGAAACGAATCTGAACAGCGACGAATTCATAGTTGAGAAATTGAATTGCAAATAATTCGCAGAAATGTTTCACCTAGTTTCACCTCACCAATTTAGCAAATCTTCACTCAACCTTTTTACAAGCAACAATTTCAATATCTTGATGACTCCTTGTACTAACTAACTTGTATTTACTGTCGATTCGAGTGCCTTAATTGAATATTATAAAAAAAGTTTTTTTTTTAAATTTTCTACGAACTCTAGTCTAAAAATACGTTTCGGCAATTGCCACCAGTCTTTGCATTCTCGACAATACTTCCAGAGGCGCAATAGAACGCAACTTTTTATCTATTCAATCGCGCCAAAGCATAACACATAAAACTACAAAGACTCAGAAATAATAACTCGCGCACACATATTTTTATTAATGAGACAATTTCATATAATGTATGTGTTTCTTGGTTTATTCCTCACGAATTATTCCCACATTCGTAGGAGTTTACGACGGACATTTTTTGACATGGTATTTGTTAATTAGTTTTTATTACATACTTACTTGAATTTATGATAATAATAAATAAAATATATACTCTGACATTCACACAGCGCCATCAAGCCACAAGTTAAGCGTGAAACTCGTATCATGGGTACTAAGTAATGGATAAACATACTTATATATTTTTTTGTACATTCATAAATATTATGCATGCATAGAAACACTCAGACCAATACAAACAGACATGTTCATGCACATACATTTTTGCACTGCCTGGGGATGAAACCCGAAACCCCTGGGTGTAGTATTCAACAACTACACCCAGGGATTACACTAGATATTCGTCGAACAAAAAAGTATGTACATAAGTATCCGTTCTTTAGTATCCATATACAGGCTAAAACTTAGTTTGGGGCCAGAAGACGCTGTGTAAATAAAAAAATAAGGGCTTCTCGAACGTAAGTATTTTTGTCTTAAAGTGAACAGGCGGTCAGTTTGCTCACCTGTTGGTAAGTAATACGTCTTACCATGACAAATGCAGTGTCGAAGGAAATTAATAACAGTAGGTAATCAGTCATTGACGACCCATATGGTGTAAGTGGTTAAGATGTCGGCTCTTACACCAATGCTTCCGGGTTCGATCCGCGAGCATTACAAACATTTGTGTGCATGAACATGTCTGTTTGTATTGGTCTAGGTGTTTTCTATATATAATACGTATGTATTTTAAAAATATATATAAGTATGTTTATCTGTTGTTTAGTACCCATATTACAGGCCAAATGCTTAGTTTGGTACTAGATCACGCTGCGTGAATGTCAGTTGTGATTTATTATTCTCTATTATTATTCTCCGTGAACACTACCCTGCGTCCATCACCCGTGAAGAAAGACGATTGGTCTCTTATACCCAGTAATTTTATTAGTGTAAGTAAAAAGATACAGAAGACATAAAAAAGTTCATATAATTTCAGTGTATTTATTTTATCTGTGACATTATTAAGAAGTAACCTACCTTTATAGCATGATATTACTACAATTGATTTCATTTAATTAAATAACACATCCCCGCAAGGCTCCTTTTTGACCGACTTCAAACAAGGAAGTTCTCAGAATGACCTGTTAGTTCGTATGTATGTTTGTCCGCGATTATCTCGCGGTTGGCTGAAGCAATTTTGATGCGGTTATCAAAAAAGTATTCGTTACATTCAGGAGAAGGTTTAAGTGCTATAATTTTATTATGATACAGTAAATTGTACTGTATCTATCAAGTAGTACAATGTTGGTTAGTAGGTTTATATTTCATCATTCGTCCGATACCCGGAACAGTCAAAAGCGTGACTGCAACGGGAGAATCGACTCCAATCCGATACAACTTGATCATTATTTCCGAACGTCCATGATGGATCAATCTCAGCCGCATCTTAATCAACCAGATGATAACAGATGCGGGTACAAAAACTGTTTCGATGAAGACGAATCAGTTGGTCTACATTCACTCCGAAACTCATTAAGCTAACAATAATTAAAATCGTGTAGATAAGTAATCTGACAATAGGGCACACTTTTACCAGTGTTGTGTTTTAAACAACTTTACTTATCAACTAATTATAATCATATAATTGAGATGTAAGTCAGCGAAGCGTAGCAAGTCTTCCGGCCCTATGGAGAAACAACTCGCGCAAGACTCGCCGGTGAGGGCTGAATGTCGAAATCGAAGAGCCGAGACGAAAGCAGTTAAGTGCAATAAGTTCTGGAGAAAGAAGAGACAATTTAGTACAATAATATAATAGAAATGTAAGAAAAGGCATCTAAGAACGTCCTCCGGCCCGATGGACCGACGACACGCGAAACGTTGTTGGGAGTTTGAGGAATGTGGAAGACGCGGATGTGTAGCGCACAATAGGAGAGCCCTAACTATTTAACCAAAGAGAGAAAGAGGGTAAATTAATATGAAAGTTGTATGTCGATATTTTTTTTGGTGTTTGATAAAGTCAAAATATAATAGACGGTGTGATCAGCTCACCTAAAAGATACGAGATCAATCGTCTTTAAAACACAGCCGAGTTACAATTATGAATCAAACCTTAAATTAAAAACAGGTACCTTTATTTTTAGCTTCGTTTCAGAAATGTTTACACAAAAGTTTAAGATCTCATCTTGTTTACGGTACAAAATAATAAAGACTTATCGGCTAGCAGTGGACTGCGATTTGTTAATACATTCAAAACTGTGCCAAACAAACTCTACGCTATTAAAACCTTATTAGAATCGTAACATTTAAAGAGAAATTCAATTTACTAATAAATAATATGTTCAACACGATCGCACCACACGCATATTTTCAATTTCTCAAGACCATGAAATTAAAATATTATGGCAACAAGATGAATTATGACAACATTGAACATTTCATCTGGATCTAATTCTAAAAGATCACGATTCTATCCACTGGGCGCTGTGTGGACTACTTGTAGTGCGTACATATAAATTGTTAAGAGATAAATAAATAAAAATTCACTGACATTCACACAGCGCCATCTAGTCCCCAGTTAAGCGTGAAGCCTGTATTATGGGTACTAAACAACGGATAAACATACTTATTTTTTTTTGTAAATACATACATATTATACATAGAAAACACCCAGACCATTACAAACAGACATGTTCATTCACACAAATGTTTGTACTCCCCGGAGATCGAACCCAGAACCCTTGATGTTGCAGTCGACGTCTCAACCGCAACACCAAATGGGTCGTATAGATAACTATGGTGCCTCGTTTTAATGCGCACAGCAAAGGAATGGAACTTTTTGCCTCCTTATATGTTCCCCGATCATTATAACCTGGCCGTCTTTAAGGCACGACTGAATAGGCTGTTTCTGGGCAGGCATGATCCATCCTCGGCCGCATCATCACTTACTATCAGGTGAGATGGCGATCAAATGTCTGCTATAGAACATAAAAAAACTGGCTTCGCGATCTAGTGGGCACAGCATTCAGCCCGGAGGTCAGAGATTCGAATCTCGTGGGAAAACTTCACTTTGTGCGACTTTTCCTCGTTTGAATAGGACTTTGCAGGCTGAATCACCTGATGGTCTGAAAATAAATTTAATTCCGTGCTTCCGAAGTCGTTATCACGCCTACCGATCCGAATTAGGTCCGCGTGGTGGAATACTGCCCAATCTCATCATACTGTGTAGGAAGGCCCTGTGCCTGAAGTGGGACGTGTTAGGCTGATGATGATGATGAAGAGATAATTTGTCGGTGCTCAGTAACTCAATCAGTAGTTATAATAAGCTGGCGTTAAGGAGAGAATAAGTACAATTTTACTATAACCCTTTTCATAATTGTGAACTTTTTAACTCTCAAAACAACGTCAGAGTAAAATCACGTGGCTCTGTAGCAGATCACCGAAATATACGTTACGTAATAGACATTGGAATATATAACACAAAAAAAAGAATTATTTTTTTTCCCCAGGACTTTCCGTAGTTAATATTTCGAAGGGAATGCATGATTAACTTATGCTAGATCAATAATAGTGCCAGTTCTTCTTTCACTTTCGACGTTAATAGCACCCGCCAAAGTGAATCGTTTAAATTGGATGCGGCACGCATTGCGTGAAATTGCCTGTACACAATAAATACTTGGAAATGACAGTAAAATATGGCAACGCTCCAAGCAAAATTTTGGTCGATTCTTGAAACGTATTTCTTCAATTATCAGTTGAAAGAAATGGATGTTCATCAAGGTAATATCATTAAATCAACAATTAAAAAGCTTTATTGATTTTCGCCAATTATTACATCGAGCTACTTTTAAAATGTCAAATATTATGTACGTGTGTTGACTGCAAATTAAGCGATATATTGTTATAATTATATGAACAATAGTGCTTAAGAATTCAATTGATTTCATTGCCAAATTAACCATAGATAATAAAAAATTAGTCATCTAACTTTGGTTGCACCAAAATCGATCAAGTTATTTAACAAAATTTTTAAAAAGACCTTTTATGAATTTATACAACTCGAAGAATTCAATCTCCTTTAAACAACTTAAGACATACATTTAAAAATTACCTACACAATTTACGGTATATTTACGCGGTCACGCGACAGAGGATGACCACAGAGAAAAAAAAAACAAAGATCTGCGAAACACCAGAAACTATGTCCGCAAAAACTTAGTCACTCGACCGAAGAGCACTTTCACTGATTTTGTTTGAATCTTTGTCTTACATAACAAACATTTTAAAGTTTCCAAAAACATTAACCATGAAACTCGGCTGTAAGTGAGAATTATTTAACAGTGTTGTCAATGTTACTATCTATACAGTACCACCATTTATCGACAAAACCTCACATCTCTTTGAAGTGTTATTTAAAACGCTTGAACCTTGATTAGACGTTTTAAATTTCGAACGCACGGGACATTCGAAATTTAAAATGTCTGTTCCCGTATCGAAACTTCTCAAGTATTTCCCTCTTGACAGTTTATACGTATGTAAATGTATTATTAATATTAGTGTCGAGTGCACTTCAATCACACTCACCTATTTAAAAACCCACGCATTTAAATGTAAGTGATCATTGAACCTTGAGGCCTCACTAATTTTGACATAAGGCTTCAATGGATCATCTTTATTTGTAACCATAGTCTAGTGGTAAATTAAACTGAGTTTTCGGCAGAGTATACGGGTTTTGGGCACTTGTATTTTTAAGAGCTAAATGTTGTGTCGGAAACTCGCGACTAGCGCTTTCGGATGCCGACCATATAAGATAACCAACTATCACAAAGATTGGTTGTCCAATATAATTTAATCTTGAATCCCTCTATGCTTCGGGAGGCACGTAAAGACGATGTTAACCGTAAATATTCATCACTCTAGTGGTTGACTCGATACCGAGTCGTCTAGGTACGGACTACCGCAGTGCCAGATATCGTCCCGTGAAATAAAGAGTGCTATGCACTTTTGTGTTTCGGAATGAGGGCACTGTAGCTAGAGTTATTACCGTGTATAAGAGTCCTGACATCTGTTGTCTCCGGGGACGGGCGCAGTGCGGCATTGACGGAGAATAATAACTGTTTATCAGTTGTTCATCTCCTTCAATGCCGCACTGTCGATAAAAACACCGAACTTTTCACCTCTATCGATCATCGACGTTACTAGAATGCGGTTTAAAGATTATCTATCCATTGCCCTACAATACTATGCCGGGGTAATAAAATTAAAAGATGTACAACCGTATCGTTAAAGGAAAGGGCTCAAATTCGCAAATCGTTTATAACAGATCATTTATTGATCACGTTAAGCGATTCGACGCGCTCCCTTTTTGCTGTTGTTGAACTGTGGGATCGCAGCTAAGTGAGACCATTTTAAGTTCAAGCAAAAACGTTTTCGCCATGATTGGAAGGTGGTTCACCGTTTGACGTATAGAAAAAACTACAGTCTGAATATCGATCAAACCAGATTTCGTTGTTGGATTTCATAATACCTTATGTACATCCTATGTATGTTATTTTAATTTTATCAATTCCGTATTTTAGAAGTTGGAGGGGAGAGCGGTGTCTCTCTTTTTCAACTTTGGAAGTGTCTCTTGCGCAAACTATTCAATTTATAAGAAAATTATATTAGAATATACAATGTTTTTCAAGACCTACACATTGATACCCTACACGTGTGGGTTCAATTAAAAAGAATATTTTTAGTTTTAGTCCAATGTAAAGGGAACCTCAAAATATTAATTTTTTTGTCCGCTATAACGACAGCGGTTCAAAGAATACAAATACTTCAAAAGTTAGAAAAGTATAGCGCTTAATGTAAGCCCGCTCTTTTCTTTGTCTGCCGCTCGACTATAACACCTGTATTCGTTATTCATCATTATCCCATTAAATCAACCCACAGCTGGAATAAGCCTCCTTCTATAGCTGTCTAGCCAGCCTCACTTGTTATTTGGCAGGATGCAACACGAGCACAAGCGATGAGGTTGGCTTAACTCTCGAAAGATTTCGGAAGGGGAGGGATACCTTCTCCAACTTAATGAAGTCCACTGCTGGACATAGATCTGTCTCATTCTGCGCCAGATAGGTATCCTCCTTCTCTGCTTTCCTAATCTAGCCTCCACGTTTCGCATTTGGTCCATCGTGCTACGCGCTACGTTTGCTAAGACGCAGTCTCCACTACGTAATTATCAGCTCATTAAATGTCCCAACCCAGGGGCACGATCATATCCGTAAGGATGTATAGGCCGTAGTCGACCACGCGGGCCCAGTGAGGATTGGCCGACTTCACGCACAGCCTTTGAATCTCTTCGCACGCCTGCGCAGGTTCCTCACAATGTACATATATGTAATATCGGAAACACATTAATACGTGGCTTGGATTTTACCTGCGCCCTCCCGATCGAAAGGCAACAGTTCACACCGTTGAGCCGACGCTCTACTCTAGTCTCTTCTACAAAACCTTACAAATCGTAAATATAAATCACTAACACCTTCGAATCATGGCGAAAACGTTTTTGCTTGAATTTAATTAAATGGTCTCACTTAGCTGCGATCCCACAGTTGAAAAACAGCAAAAAGGGAGCGCGTCGAATCGCTTAACGTGATCAATAAATTATCTGTTATAAACGATTTGCGATGTAAGGGTGTCTATACCTATATGTAAACATGTAACGAATTAGCATTAAGATATATAATCTCATTTATTATTGAAATACAGTTCAGTTCTATTCAAGACGTGTGTGGTATCATTTCGGCTCCTTATCCCAACCTCATATGGCGACCCTGCCATTGGGTTTCGGGTTGCGGTCCGCCCGGCGCCGACCGCTTCACCGTATAAGGCGTAAGAATTAAAAACATTGTAGTCAACATGACTTCTGTGGACTTTATAAAAAAAAGTACTTAATTATTATTGGACACGCGTAGTGAAGTTACCTAAGTTTATTTACTCGCAGTTCGGCAATTTTAAATCAACATCAGTATGGGTAAACAGCAGTCAAAACCTGATGAAACTGTTGTTTTGGCGCAAACAGCTGTAGGAGGAGGATCAAACCAGGCTATTTTGGATCAAGTGCATTTCCATTTAAGCACCACAAATATCCTCTTAGCGGTCTTCGCTCTGGTAATGTTGTTGGCTCTAATGATTTATGGATTTAAACATTACAAAAAGTGTCATACGTCGTGGATACGACAAGAGGTTGTACGGAACGCGATGAGAACTTCGTTTTCCCGGAGAGCTCCGGCGATGGTGTATGAGAGTCCATCGCGAAAGTGGTGGTGTGATATGTAAGTGATACAGTGCCGAAAATGTGAATTGAAAGTGAGTACGTTGAATACTAAGTATTATCGAACTTTATTATCTTTTACTATTTGTTTAGTATATATGTACCTTTAAAATTTATGTAACGATTTAATATGTTTGTCAATCTTTTATAATTAGGTTTAATTTAACAACCTATGGCCGATATATTAGCCAATGTTTTAGAAGAGTTAAAGCACATTTGATTAAAATAGGGTTAAAGCGTAGGCAGACAGATATATATAGTAAAAAGTTAAGCGAAGCCACTATTATTTACAATGAATATATGCGTACATTTAAATTTATAAACTCGAAGATATCGAGTCGTAAGATAAAAGACGACGAAATATTAATATATAAACAAACTTTTAGAGATATTGATACGATATTTCAACAAATAAGAGAATTGTGTTCAACTGAGAGTTCTGAAAAAGTGATACGTCTATTTCGTTCACAATGACTACTTTTGATTTAAAGGTGGCGCTAAGCCTAATACCTAGTGTAATCTCAAATGATGTCACCACAATCAAACAAATTATTGATAATATTGACTATTACAATAGTGTGTTAGATAAGAAAGAATGTAAGGAAAAACTGATTAATTTTGTATTAAAAAGCAGGTTGTCTCCGTCCGCAAAATTAAAATTAAATATGAGCTATTCTTCAATAAGTGACTTATTACAGGATATGCGTAAACATTTACTGCCTCAAAAGGGATCAACAGCCCTACAAATTAAGTTGCAAAACATTAAACAAAATAGTATGACTATTCAAGAATTTGGGAATGAAATTTCGGAGTTGATGTGTGACCTTACAATTTCTCAAGCTGACAACAATCCCGATAGTTTTGATGTCCTCAAACCTTTAAATGAAAAATTTGCTATAAAGAGATTTTCAGACGGCTTAAGAAATCGTAGGCTCAGCACAATTATATCTGCGCGAAATTTCGATTATTTGAAGGATGCTGTTCAAGCTGCGGTTGACGAAGAGGTGTCATCATCGACTTCAACAGGAGAACTCATGAACATGAGCCGTACTAATTTTTATTATAACAACAATTCCAGGCGGCAGCGAGGTACTTTCTTCAGACAAAGAGGTAACCATGGAGCTTTTCCAAGGCGCGGACAATTCAACACCGGTTACGTGAGAGGAGCGCATCCGCAGACTTCAGCGCGAGGTAGACCCTCGGCTCGTTCAAGTAGGTATAACAATTATTATTATCGTGGAAACCAAAGGATGGGCCGTAACTATGTTCATTTAGTTACAAATCCAGAAAAAGCACCTAGCAACAATGAGTTAAAATTTTTTCGTGAATAAATATGAAACAGTGCTGGCTAGTGACAGTAATTGTAACGTTTATTTATCTTTACATGACCAATTATGCGCATGGCTAGTTGATACGGGAGCGTCAATATCTGCTGTTAAGTATAAACAATTGTTGCGGCAGAATATTTCTATCCATAAAGAACGTGCAGTCATAAAAGGAATTGGAGGTATAGTTGAAGTCATAGGATATGTTTATTTAAATTTATACGTACGTGGTATATGTTTGACACATAAATTTTATGTATTTGAGACGTTACCATGCCACGCGTTGGTATAATTGGCAAAGATTTCTTAAACAAATATAAAGCAGTAATTGATTTTCCAAATCAAAATATAACTTTTCAAACTAATTTTAATACTAATATTGTTTTAGACTTACATACAAAAGAACATAAAATAAGATTATCTCCTAGATGTGAAACGATACATTTTATACAAACAGACAGGGAACGCGAATCAGTAATTTGTACATCAGAATTAATTTCAGGAGTTTTTGTAGCAAGCTGCATAGTAAAACCTGTAAACGGGTTATTGCCAGTAAAAATATTAAATACAACTGATCAAGTTTTAACCTTATCAAATATAAATTTCGATATACATGACCTATCAGAATATGATATTTGTAATTTTCAAAAATCTGAAAGGAATGTAGACAGGGTTAAAAAGTTATTGTCACATTTACAAATAAATCATTTAACTGAGGAGGAAAGAGTTTCAATAGAGAGCTTGTGTGCTAAATATAACGACATATTTTATGTAGAGGGGGATAAGTTAACAACCACGGATATATATTCACATTCGATAAAATTAAAATCAAACATAAGTCCGGTATTTGTGAAACCGTACCGATTACCACACTCTCAAAAATCTATTTTAGAAAATGAAATAAATAAAATGCGTTCAGAAGGTATTATAGAGCGTTGTAATAGCGAATGGTCTAGTCCTTTATTATTGGTACCTAAAAAAGTAGATCCCACTGGGAATAAACGATGGCGAATAGTTGTAGATTATAGAAAATTAAACAATTGTATTGAAAACAAATTTCCTTTGCCAAACATTACGGAAATTCTAGATTCATTAGGAGGTTGTGTCTATTTTAGCCATTTAGACCTTTATCAGGGATACTATAACGTGTCACTCGATAAAGAGTCCAGAAAATACACTGCATTTTGCTCAGGGCAATACCAGATGACTAGAATGCCTATGGGTTTAAAGACTAGTCCGGGTTCATTCTCTCGTATGATGACTATGGCTATGGCCGGGTTAAATTACGAAAAGTGTTTAATTTATTTAGATGATTTAATTGTGTTTGGTAGAACTTTGAATTTGCATAACCATAACCTACAAGATGTATTTAAAAGACTTCGAAAAGTTAATTTGAAATTGAATCCTTTAAAATGCAATTTTTTGAAAAAGGAACTAATGTATCTAGGGCACGTGGTATCGAAAAATGGGGTGATACCCGACCCAGAAAAAGTTAAAGTTGTTAAAAATTATCCATGCCCAAAGAACATTGACGAATTAAAACGATTTATAGCTTTTGTAAATTATTATAGAAAGTTTGTTCCAAACTTTGCGCAAAAAGCTTATGATTTAAACTATTTATGTAGAAAAAATGTACCTTTTATATGGTCAGAAAAGTGCCAACAGTCATTTGAAACGTTAAAAGAGAGTATAATATCAGCCCCTGTATTACAGTATCCGGATTTCTCTGAGAAAAATCAGTTTGTACTTTATACAGACGCATCTAATTATGCTATTGGTGCAGTCTTATGTAATAACGACGGCAGGCCAGTTTCATATACTAGTAGATCTCTAAACAATGCAGAAAAAAATTATCCAACGATTGAAAAAGAAATGTAAGCATTTTATTATAAGGACTGATCATCGGCCCTTAGTATATCTTTATAATTTAAAAGACCCGTCAAGTAGACTAATGAAGTTTAGACTTCAAATAGAAGAGTATGATTTTACAGTAGAGTATGTTAAAGGAACTGAAAATACAGTAGCAGACGCGCTGTCAAGGATTTCTATTAGAAGTACTGAGTTAAAGGAAATGCATGATAATATTAATGTGATGACGAGGGCGCAAAGTAAGCGGTGTAAGGATATAAAATCCACCAATCTTGCGGAGGATATGATTTCTACTAGCAATTGGTCTGATCAACCAAAAGTTGTAGAAACCCATATTCAGCCAAAGGATTCGGTTGAATTGAAGTTTATACTAGATAAAAAGCTATTAACAAAGTATAGAAAACAAAATATGATTAATAAGGAAAGTAAGACATTTTGTTACGTGCCAAGTAAGCACAGTATTTTAATAAAGTATATAAACTCTTCATCAAAAAGATCACGAGCTGAATTTTTGAAAGAGTTAGAAGAATTTTGTAAATCGTTGAATATAAAAGAAATATACATAATAAAATGTCAAAATATTAAGACATTCATTGAAAAGTTCTTACAAGAAATAAATAAAAGTAAATGGACCGGTCCACGAATTTGCATTCTACACAATGTTGTAAGAATAAGTGATAAAGATGAAATAAGAATAATTCTTAATGATTTCCATCTCTTACCCACAAGTGGCCACGCGGGTATGAGACGAATGTATAATAACATTAAGAAATATTTTTATTGGCCTAATATGGAAAATGACATTAAATCTTTCGTAAAAAGATGTCATAAATGTCAAACGCAAAAGCACTCTATTCCGTTAAGGGAACCAATGACACTTACCTCGACGGCAAGTTGGGCTTTTGAAAAAATATATCTAGACTTAGTAGGACCTTTAGAAGTAGATCAAAATAATTATCGTTACATACTTACAATACAATGCGAATTAAGTAAATACATCGAAGCTTATCCTTTAGTTTCTAAACAAAGTGAGGAGGTTGCACGAACTTTGGTAAGTAATTTTATGTTAAGATACGGGATTCCAAAAGTTATAGCTACAGATCAAGGTAAGGAATTTATGTCATCAGTATTCAATGAAATTTGTTCTCTTTTACACATTAAACAATTACACTCCACAGCATATCATCACGAAAGTATAGGAGCGTTGGAGAATTCTCATAAACACCTAAACAGTTTTATCAGAATCCAAACCGATAACCATCCTGAAGTATGGAGTTCTTGGTTACCATTTTGGTGTTTTTCTTACAATACGTCAGTTCATTCGGAACATAAATTTACACCTTTTGAACTTGTTTTTGGCAGAAAATGTATTTTACCCAGTAATCTTTCAGGTATTTGCGTAGATCCTTTATATAATCACGAAAATTATCCAATTGAATTAAAATATCGAATTCAAACTGCTCAAAAAGAGGCCCGAGACAATTTGTTAAAAAGTAAAGTTAAAAGAAAATGTAATTATGATAAAAATGTAAGAACTGTAGCGTATAAACCAAATGATATGATTTTACTTAGAAGTGAAAATAATAACAAAATGAGTTCTGTTTATTTAGGTCCATACTCTGTTATAAGAGATGTGTCTCCAAATGTTGAAATACTTAAAGATGGAAAACCATACTTAGTACACAAAAACAGGACAAAATTATACCATAATTAATTTAAATATAATTATTATAAGAAATCAAATTTATAACAATTCAGACAATGTTATAATGTTAAAAGTATATTTTATTTAAGCAATTTAATCATATTATATAAGAAACATACTATTTGTGTTAAGCAATCAATGTTATAAGAATAAAATATATATATATATATATATATATATATATATATATATATTATTGTAATCATTAAATATAAAAAAAAATATAATCATAGCATTAATTTTTTTTTTCTCTCTAGTGGGGAAATGTAAGGGTGTCTATACCTATATGTAAACATGTAACGAATTAGCATTAAGATATATAATCTCATTTATTATTGAAATACAGTTCAGTTCTATTCAAGACGTGTGTGGTATCATTTCGGCTCCTTATCCCAACCTCATACATTATACAGCGAATTTGAGCCCTTTCCTTTAACGAACGGTTGTACATAATAAAGCTATCATAGGTGGCTAAGTAAATAAAAAGTATTTTATTTTATGTTACTTGATGCTGCGGAACCCTCCACGGGCGAGTCTGTGGAGTTGATAATTGGTCCATGATATATATTGCAATACCACGTCAACTATCAATGTCAAAACTGCCAATTTGTCTTAGACATGTACGTAGCTTTTTTAGCACTTATATCTGAGAGATCTTATATTGAGGAAATAATAATTTTTGAGAGTATTTATTAGCGTGGTTGCAATTAAGATAATTTGGTCTTGAATTTTATCTAGGATTCGATTTGTACCACACAGGTTTGCATCGGTAGTGGGCCGACGTTTCTTATGTCATTAGTGAACGGGACGACCAGTGCTCACCTGGTGATCAGTGATACGCCTGACCATGACAGGAGCAGTGTTAATGGAAATTAACAAAAGTAGGTTGTCAATGTTTTACCGTCAACAATGCTTTGCGCCCGTCAAGCGAGAC
Source organism: Leucinodes orbonalis (assembly GCA_019425675.1). NCBI lineage: Eukaryota > Metazoa > Arthropoda > Insecta > Lepidoptera > Crambidae > Leucinodes > Leucinodes orbonalis. The sequence continues at coordinate 517,477 of PQWD01005178.1, read as the reverse complement.
GACATATGTAAGGTCTTATACCCGGTAATTTTACTACGAGTAGCTACAGTGTCTCATTCCGAAACAGAAGTGCAAAACCCTCGTATTTCACGGGACGATATCTGGCAGTGCGACTCAGTACCGGGTCTACCACCTAGTTGGGTTAGGGCTCTATTTCCGCATGGCTATGCTATTCCTCGTCCCTGTCATAAGCTGATAATGATAATGAAGTATGTCAAAATCAATGGCTGACGTGAAATATAATAATTCCATTGGTAACCTCGTATTAACTTTAATGTAAAGCCTAATATCGTTTCGCATCATTTAATTACCACAAGTAACTACTTACAAAAAAAAAGTGAAACACTAAAGTCAGAACAATCCTTCGCTATTAAAAATCCACACGATTTCTACGGAATCAGTGTGAAAACACACTTGCTAATTGTGAAAAAGAGGTCATCTCGTGGAAATTCCATTCACAAACTAAATTTACAATATCTTGTTTGTTCCTTTCTATAATTTACATTGTATTACCATACTATTTACGAATATATTTAGTAAAGAGTATCAGCACATTAAGATCTAGCACATTTATATTTTTTCTATTTCTAGGCAGAATGTCCGTAACATATATTCTAATATCCAATTGCCTCATTGGAATCGGTTTAATAACGGCACATAAATCCATTTGCTATGATTCATGTATGATTTAAATGATAAATTAAATACGATATCAATTTTTTAATCGCCCGCAATCCTTTACCAAGTCATTAGCATGGAACACCGGGGAACATAATATATGTTAGTGACACATCAAATTATGCTCCTCTTATGCAAATGTCGAATCATATTTACATGTATATCGATCCACGGAATTTACAATAAGTTTTATTTAAAGTGAGTTTAGACCAACTATTTTTCAAACGTCGGCCATGAGAGGAAATTAGATATAACAGATGATTTGACAGTTAAATTGATTTATGTATGTTTAAGTTTATGATCCGTGTAACGATTCAAATCGATATTTATTTTTTCCTCTTACTCTTTGCAAGCAATCGACGTGGATTTCTTAGCAATAATGTCCACACCCAACATCCACTTGACCAAGGCGCAGCGTCTTCGCTGGCTTGGCTACTCAGAGAGAATGGTGCATCGCCATATGAAGAGAGTGTATCTGGGCCAACTGGTTGGGCGGCGCCCAGCGGGCCGCCCCAGATATCGCTGGAAGGACGTCGTCGAGTTCGATCTGCGTGAACTCCAGGTCTATGATTGCCGGAGATAATAGGTGGCAGATTCGGTACGAAGACGTCCAGCTAGACACCACCACAGTGCCAAATATCGTCCCGTGAAATAGAAGTGCACTTTTGTGTTTCGGGATGAGGGGACTTGTAAAATCACCGGGTATAAGAGATTTAAGATCTGTTGTCTCAGGTGACGGGCGCAGTGTGGCATTGATGGAGAATAAATAACTGTCTATCAGTTGTTGGTCTCAATCAATGCCAATCTGTCATGGTCAGGCGTACCATCAGGTGACCGACCTGTACACTTTGTAACATAAAAATATGGGTTAGCTGTTATGATATTTTATAATACCAACAGCCTCTTTGGCATTATGAGTGTAGCGTGTAGCGTTTTGGCTTTCTCACCCACTTAACATGAACTAAAAGTTATATAGGTGTGATCATGGTACTTACTCATGTCGGCGTCCATGTGCGTGGACTCTACAGTATAATTGTATGTTTCCTCCGTATATTTAATATTGCTAATAACTACATGATAATAGACGATGAAATGAATCTGCCTTAGACTATAATTATGGGGTATTAAGGTGTAAATATAGCGGTCAGCGTATCAAGGGTGTTAATGTAAAAAAGAAATTGTTGAAGGCATACCAAACCGTGCAACCTTTCTTTTCCCTAAAACCATTGTAGATGTACCATTGACTTGTAGATACCTATTTAAAACTATTCATTATCAATACCGCCTGCGCCCGACACCCGAGACAAAGATGTTAGATCTTTATACCGGTAATTTTACTAGCTACAGTTACAGTTACATCTAGTTAATTTCATGTTTCAATTGCATGTTGGGGTGCAATTCACAGTGGCGGACACCAGGATAGACATTGTAAACACTAAATTTAACAACTGCATGACAAGTAATAAACTAAACTCTAATACTACTGAAGGATATGTTGTACCTTCCACGTTGTTACCAATTCCTAAAACCCATCCCCTTTCAAAATGTGGACATTAATACAGGTACATAGTAATTCAACTATATAATTGAACAGACATCGATTGTATTAGAAGAAAAGACCGCTCAAATGTACTTGCACCTAAAATAACAGTTTCAGTAACCTTAGATACAGACAGATGACAGATAGAAAAAATTCTTTATTGCACACACATATTTACAGAATTTTTCAGTAATAAACAAAACATACTGCAATTTAGGCGGTCTTATCACTACAAGCGATTTCTTCCAGACAACCTCACAGGCACAGAAAAAAAATACAAGAAAGAGCAAGATTGTGCAAAGTTGCAATATCTAAATTCTACGTATAAATACATACATTAAACTTATAATATTATATATATATATATATATATACATATACATACATATATATTAAAATAGATCCATATATACTTACTACACTTATTAATAAATAAATAAAAATGACATTAAATATTCATCATCATCATCATCATCATTACAGCCCAATTATGTCCACTGCTGAACGAAGGCCTCCCTAATGATTTCCACGCGGACCGATCCCTTGCAGTTGACATCCATCTGCTACCCGCCACTTAACCAGATCATCCGTCCATCTGGTTGGGGTCGGCCTACGCTTCGCTTTCCGTTACGTGACGCCACTCGAGAACCTTTCCGATTAAAATATTAGCTACAAATATTTTAATTACACATAATTAATTATGTATATGAAATTAAATAAATTAAGTTTTATATAAGTAAATAATAAGAATAGGATTCATAAAAAGCAAATGGAGAGATACATTAGAAGATTACAATTTAAAGTTTAAGCAAGTAATCTTTTAAGCGACTCTTCTTATCGTTTTTATTTGCTTATTCGCCGTCAAATCCACCTACTTATACGGTTGGATAATTCACAAAAACTTATAGCCGTTCCGCCAGTCGTATTCACTGCAGCAAAATTGCATACATATCTCAGTCGTTGTTTAATTTTAGATTTATTGCTTACATGATGTCTAGCGCACACATTCAGCGTTCATAAAGTTTCCAAAAATAGAACGCAAAAAATCTAGCTTCATGACTGTCGGCGAATTTGGACGGTCGCTGAATAAATTCGCTTTCTTGTATCGATGCATTCTAGACACAAATGAGAGCTTTTACGTGCTCCTCTCTATTATTCAGCACACTTTTGTTACATTCAAATTGTATGCATTTTTAATTAACCGTAGCTGGGAAATGTAATTGGAAGATTAATCACAACCCAAATTTTAGAATTTATTTTTTCTTCACTTCTATTTCTTAGACCCCTCACTATGCAAGTAATTTAAAAAGTTGTGCTTCTTGGAATCTTCTCTCTCTAGGTATGATTCGTTTGGGTTCAACAATGTTCTGCGCTAGTAAATAGGATCGCCTTATTTATTTGGAAGCAAGAAGTGCGCTTTGTATGTTGAATTTCTTTAGAAGTTCGGGGCTTGACTCGTATATCAGTTGATACGAACTCCTTGATGAACAAGCTTGGCTTGCAATTTTCCGAAATCCTTAGAATTACAAATATAAGCCCCCATTATATTATGTGCCTACAAGTCGCTTAACTTACACTATGGATGGATATATGGGTTTACGTGCAGTACAGTGCAGTAACATCATTTTTGATGTCATACACAACTCAACAACGGCGGATCCAGGGGGATGGTCATGACCCTCCTGAGCTATTTTTAAGTAGTATACTAACGTACATAAACAAAATACCTTATGAGTTCTTAGCTTGACTACTACTAACCCCTCCCGCCCAAACGTAGTACTAGTAGTACCGTAGTAGTAGTAGTAATGCCGCATGCAACATATTCAAACCAATGGTAATTGGGTCTATTATGCGCAGAGGTCATAGCAGATTGTGCTTTCACCGTGAACTCAAGTAATCAAAACTCTGCGAGTTATTGTTGCCGTCAGTTCGAAACTTGGATCATCCAATAAATTTTCCATTTGGAGATTTAGTAAAAAAAAGAAAAAAAAAAGTTATTTTATATATGTAATTAACTAATGAATCAATGGATCAAATAGGTCCGCATTTGGTGTATTGACATAATATCTTATATATAATCTTGTCTTTGACCTCAGCAACGAATTTGAATCTAATAAAAATTACAATTTCTAAAACCGTTACATATACACGACATTATAGTTAAAAGGCTAAAACAAAATTCCCAACAAATATTTAAATAACAAAGCGAACAAGGTGAAACCTCTTATTTACTAATAAAAAAATAATGAGATCAGCAGAATTCTTTTTAATGGCCAAACTACATTATGTATACGAGATAAGTAGATACTAGTACATCCTACCGAAGATGTTATCTAGTTTTAATTGACACTTAATTTCACATTAATATTAATCAAAAAAGAACACAGTTTCCTGCCAGGGTTAATATCCATGGCAGATTATTTTAAAATATACATTCTGGTTAAAAACATGGTGTTAATTGAAATGGACCACTCCTGCGAAACGTGGTTTCACAAAATCATTGTTTGGTTCTTTAAAAATGTGGCCATTTTATTACCTCATTAAACTATCATGATATTCGTAACTTTGTTGTTCATAATAAAAAAAAGCTTCTGAATAATTTAATCAAATAGTATCAAAAAGATAAAAAGACACATCTCCATTTGCATATATTTATTAAACTGATGACCAAAGGTTCTAGAAAGCGTCCTAGAAACGCCAAAATAAGTGTAGACTATCCTAGTGGAAAATACGTGCTCTAAGTTGAAGCGAGTTTGCTCAGAAAAATCCTATTCACTCGTTACTTGAATGCCGCAGGGTTGTATGTGGCCGAAAACACAGATGCAGGCAGATCATTCAATTTATTTTCAATAAAAATTAAAAAGTAGACACGATACTTTTAGTCCGAATACGGGGGACGTCAACTGATGAAATTTTGCAGAACGTCTTGATTACCTATGGTTAAAGGGGGACGATGGGATCAGTGCATAGTGCTGGAAAGAACACTCCAAAAAAGAAGACACCAAAGTAGAGCCTGTAAAATCCACCAAACATGTGACTTGTGATGTGACTGCGGTGGGAGAGAACAGAAACTAACGAGACCTCTATCGTCAATGAGTTTTTAGTTTAGATAAACTGATACTTAAAGTTGCGCACAAATAAATAAAATCGGAATGCCTCGTAGAACACTGTAAAAAACGTTTTATACAGATTTTGTCCAATGTCGGTTGTTCCGCCTAATCTCTAGAAAGGCTCGACTGATCCTGACGGGACTTTCACTAGCAGATAGCTGATGTAATAAGGAGTATTTAAGGTACTTTTACTTTCACGCAGAAATTTACATTTATACGTCAATTATAAATTCTGTGCTCGGAATTCGTGAACGTAACAAACTATATTCATAGGTAAAAAAAAACTATTATATTATTTTATATTGAAGTTAATAAAGGTGGGATTTCTCCTTAAGGGCAAAGGGTTAAAATGGCATATCGCTAATCGAATGTGTTACATTCAAAAGGAGACAGCAGCGGAGAAAACTTGTTTGGCTTACAGGCCGTTGCAAAAGGAATAGCACTTAGCTACTTCTAGTTGTCTATAAATTATCTAGAAAGATAGTAGAAACCTTACGCGCACCGGGAGAGAAAGAAATACAGGTTTTAATACACGTCATTAAGATAATTGTAAGCTGCATACCTTTACAGCTTTTCAATTGAGTTTTACTAGGATTACTGCAACTAAACGTTATGCGGTAAGCCTTAGCCATGGGAAAATGGACCATAACCCAACCACGCGGGTCAAATACGGATTGGTGGGTGTTAACGACTAATATTCTAAGATTGTAGCCGGAACCGATGGTTGTACATGCCATCTACATCTACATACAACAAGCACGGAATCATCTTTAAGTTCGGACAATCAATTAAATTCGTCATCATCAAAGTAAATCGTTAATTCAAAAAACGCACAGTGACTTTTCCCCTGCGGTATATAAAACAGGACGACCCATTTAGTGTAATGGTTGAGACGTCGGCTATTACAGCAAGGGTTCCGGATTCGATACCCGAGCAGTAAGTCTGTATTGCTCTTGGTGTTTTCTATGTATAATATGTACGTATTTACAAAAAAGTATTTAAGTATGTTTATTCGTTGTTAAGTATCCATATTAAAGACTAATGCTTTATTTGGGGATAGATGGCGCTGTGTGAATGTCCGTGGATATAATATCTGCATTCATCATATGGCATGCAGATCTTGGAGCAATCACACCTCCATGGAAATAATGTAACATACGAGTAACATTAAATTTTGTGTAGCTACTTAGTCTCGCACACCATCATTACTTCTCATGTTTAGAGGCAGTTACTTTTCTCAGTAAACATGTGCAATTGGATTGATCAAAGAAAAAAAAACACCAAACAAATACATGCAATCAAAAATCATTTATACAAACCTACTTAAGTGCTAAAGCTATCATGAATTTTAAATAAGGTACTCAGTCATTTAAATAACCATCATATTTTTATTACTTCGGATTGTTTCCAGTGAAATGAAAACGGCATTCAAATATAGCCTTTATTTTTATATTGGATATGAACAGTTTTTGTTTCGCGTCTGAATAGCAGATAGGATATAAATTCAAATTACATTAATGCATTGCCGTGAGTTATGGTTATAGGTCTGTGAATATAAACTAATGTATCTGACTACTTCATTCTAAATTCTGAACTTATTTTTTTTTAAATAGGTCTCTTTATAAAGTTGTGACGGGTGGCGCAGGATAGTATTGGCGGAACTAATCTGGGGCACGGCAGTGCCCCCGCCAAGTCGAGCGCGAAGCAAACACTGCCGTACCATCCTTTACAGGAGCAAACACTGCCGTACCATCCTTTACAGGAGCAAACACTGCCGTACCATCCTTTACTTTTTATTGCCTTAATCAAGCCTACAATTGACTGTTTTCCAAGTGGCAAATTTCATCGTCAATAGGTAGCTTCTAGCGTTCTGACGACAGATTGGTGCAATGGTGTCATGGAGCGCCTGGTTTTGTATCCTTGTGTACTCTTCAACGACCAAGTCCCACAACATTAACCATAATAATAAAGTAATCGCAGTAAGGAAATTTAGACTTGGCACGTCTTTGTTTTGATTTCATTAATTTTTAGAGATTCAATCAAGCAGCTCCATCGAGACTTGGTTAGATTCTTTACAGAATGTTTTTGGTGGGATTACTATTTACAGTCAGAACTTTCTGACAACTCTGCATTTACGAGTATCATTTGTGCTAATGATACTCGTAAATGCAGAGTTGATTCTCGTTTAATATAAAAAGTGAAAAAAACTCATTGTGTATATATTATGGCAGAATCACTACCAAAGTGCCACTAGACCAAAACATGGGCATAATCATTTCCTGTTTACTTCGCTTCAATCTAGTCAACTTGCTACACATAGAATTACCTATGCATTTTCCGCTAAACATCTTGATTTTCCGCTTACCTTATCCAGCCTCTATCAGCAACCTATCGAATGACCTACCTTTCGGTCCATAAGACCGGACGACGTCTTAAATATCGTCAATAAACGAAGAATGTACTGGAAATTTACAAAATTAAAATTTCGTCGATCTGATTATACTCGTACGTCTAAGATGCAAAATGTTCTGCAAACTTGCAATATTAAAATTAGCCGATAAATCTACGAGATTGTGGGCCGATCGGGGACACGTAACACTTGCTGACAAAGAAGGGAAAGAAGGCCACAGAGCCAGTTCGGAAGTAACGCTTATGCATTGCGCAACAATATTATGCACGTTATGCAACATTTTTTTGACGCACTCCGTCCGCCCGTGAAGGTACTTGTTGTGAAGCGCACCGATTCATCTTAATACTTGCGAGCATTGTTTTAAATATTGACCTTTCAAATATTTTCAATAAGTTTGTTACTAATTTCATATCTAATGTACTCATGACAACTAATCTTTAACAAGTAGCAGACTGCGATAGTTGAAAATAAGAAAAAAAAGGTTACCGATTGTTTATAATAATTAATAATTAAAAAATATTAGTCTTTATTCAAATGAAAAGCGGAGGACTGTGGTGGCACAGAATGGAGTACACAAATGTTTATATTTAGGTCGGATATATTTGAGTTAAACAAAAAATATATATATACACTCAGAATAAATAAATTGATAACATCGATCTATAAAAGAATTGAAAAAGAAACTTTCACAATAAATAATATTTGATAAAAATAAGGTATTTAGTTACATTCGTACAATTCTCACAACTCGAAACAAACCGTATTTTTCACTTGCTAACGTCAATACCGCCAAATACCACTCGTCCGGCTAATCAAGAGTGCTCCGACTTCAACGTCATAAAAAATCAAGCGTTAAGCGTAGTAGAGAACAGTTGATAATGCTTTGTGTCAGTGCAGACGGCAAGCTGTGCATTAACACACTATGACTTAAAACTTATTTTATTATTTGCTTAGATACCAACCTAATATTGTAATGGCAAACACAAATACCTGTTTTATTTAATTTCGTTTGGCATTTTGATTTCTAATCCTAAATTGTTATTATTTTAGTTGGGTATTTGTTGTTATGTTTATTTTTTGTTTCATTTCTGTTGGTTCACCATAAAAATAAATAAATAACACATACCAGGTGTCCCGTCATGCATGTTTCAATTATGGAATCCTTTATTATATATAAGCTTATATTTTATATGTTTTAGCAACTCAATTCACACTTCCCCAAGTGTCAAGTTGGTGAAGTCGCCGTACAACGAAGACAAGCGTTGCGCAAGCGCTTTCACTGCGCGCGCAATGTATCTGTTTACATCGGAATAGACCTACAAATGTTACCGGGCCGTGGACTGTCAACTGACAGAGGAGCCATTTCTTTGAAAAGCTCTATACATAAATCTAATTTGACTTCAATTCTACCTGTTTATTGAATTTAGCAGAACTGACACACAAAGTTACGCAGATAACGGTTCAAAAAGACCTATTATGTTTTCTAATTAAGGCTCCACTTATTGTTTAAATCGCTAAACAATGTAAACTGTCATTGTATTAAGTGTACTTTTTATGACATTTAGTGAACGGGACTGTCAGTTCACCTGGTGGCAAGTGATACACCTGACCATGACAGATGCAGTATTGAAGGAAATCAATGACAGTAGGTAGTCATTATTTTCCGTCAACACTGCTTTGCGCGAGACGAGAGATGTAAAGTTCCTCATACCCGGTAATTTTATTAGCCACAGTACCCTCATCCTGAAAAACAAAAGTGCAAAACACTCCAATATCAAAATTAATCATCATCATCATCAGCTCATTAAACGTCTCCACCGAGGGGCACGAGCGTACCCGTATAGGGTGATTAGGCCTTAGTCGTCCACGCGGGCCCAGTGCGGATTGGACGACTTCACACACAACCTTCGAATCTCTTCGCAGGCGTGCATGAAGGTTTCCTCACGATGTTTTCCTTCACCGTAAGAGCGTCGGATAACGTACATATATTTTCGAAAGTCGAAAATACATTGGTACGTGTCGGGATTTGAACCTCAGCCCTCCCGGTAGGAAGGCGACAGTCCACACCATTGAGCCACCGACGCTCTTAAAAAAAAAAATTAATGCAATGCATTATTTCAACATTTCTCAACATAAAAATACCTACCTCAAACAGTCTAACGGAAACATTTTTCAAAACACTGTTTTACGTTTGCCCTTCATATTTAGTGAGTGCACCTTCTGAACTCTTATTGGCAAACGCGTTAATTTATATTAGTTTAATAGGTGAGCGAGAGTAATTGGCAGGTCCATTTTATTTACATGCCTACTATGTGTTTTCCATAGTTAAGAGATTTTATTTTTAATGACACTTTTATAAGAATAGAATTAAATAGTTATGGTAGAATCAAACCTCCACGTCCGCTGCTGGTCAAGGCCTCCTGCAACCAGCCTTTAACTCTGTGCATCATAGGTTTTCTCAGACAAAATGGCTATGGGGAGTTTGGTCATAAACCTATCCCGCGTGCCCAATACTGTTTGGTGCGTGTTAACCTACTACCAACCTATAAAATTCAAGTGGTTTTGGACCGTAAAGCACCTATAGCGGTGGTAACATAACCCAGCGAGCCTACGAGTTGAGTTTAAGGCCCGTATTCTAGAACGAGACTGAAGCGTTGATCTTTACTTGAATAAAGTTTGAAAGGGATAGCGCTCTATACGATATATAGCGCCATCCTTTTCTAATTCAAGTAAAGATCAGCGGTGAGTCTCTATCCAGAATACGGGCCTAGCTCCTTGTTGAACATTTGCGAAGAGATTCAACTGTCAGGATAAAAACAATATCATCATCAGCTCATTAAACGTCCTCACCGAGGGGCACGAGCCTACCCGTATAGGGTGATTAGGCGTTAGTCGTCCACGCGGGCCCAGTGCGGATTGGACGACTTCACACACAACCTTTGAATCTCTTTGCAGGCAGGCGTGCGTGCAGGTTTCCTCATGATGTTTTCCTTCTCCGTAAGTGCGTCGGATAACGTACATATAATTTCGAAAATTCGAAAACACATTGGTACGTGGCGGGATTTGAACCTCAGCCCTCCCGGTAGGAGAACAACAGCCCACACCATTGAGCCACCGACGCTCTTTATCATCATCATCAGCAACTAATTTATACGTACCTACCGAGGGGCACGAGCCTACCCGTATAGGCTGCATGAGCCTTTGTCGTCTTCGTGGGCCCAGTGAGGACTGGCTAACTTCGCGCGCAACCTTTGAATCACTTTGCAGACGTGCGCAAGTTTAATCACGATGTTTTCCTTCACCGTAAACACATTGGTACGTGGCGGGATTTTAACCTGCATCCTCCAGATAGGAAGGCAGTTCACCCTAATGGACCACCGACGCTACTCACTTGCCTATTAGTGGTATATCCACTGCTAAACAAATACCTCTCCAAATGACTTCCTCACAAATCAACATCATCGGCTACACATTATCTTGACCAAGTCATCGGCCCACCTTATTCGGCGCTATCGCCATTCGAGAACATCACAATGCATTTTTTTTGCTGTTTACCATTAACTGATTTTGGTGCGGTCCCCATAGAAGATCAGATTATTTGACTAGTGACCCTCTATCGCGACAAACGATCTGAAAGTATCTTCCATAGAACGAAAGCTAGGCCTATAAAATTTCAATAGCATTTTTTATTTCACTTCTCAATATTAATCAACTTGATCAGTATTGTATTTGAAATCACCCATTAATCGGTGGCACGTTTAAGGAAGTACCTTTACAGAATGCTACTGAGGAAAAAATATTCCGTGTAGATAACAATCAATTTCATAATAATGGCAACCTACTATGGCCTGCTTAACGAAGGCATGCCCTAAATTTCTACGTTGATCGCTCTCTGGAATTCAACATCCATCTATATCCATATTGATCAACCAAGTTATTGGCCTAGCTGGTTGGGGGTCAGCCTACGCTTTTTCTGTATCGGTCAATAGGTAAATAGTATGTAACTATAAACCCTGCTTACTACCCCTAAAACTTGCTAATTCTGCGGGCTATGTCGATACCTTTATTAATTTATAGGTTCAGCAACGGTATATAACTTAATATTAAAGGTTAATAACAAATTATTCCAGTGTAGTTAAATTTGTACACCAATAATAGCCAAACAAAACATTGACTTACCTTGAAAAGAAGATTTTGTCTTGGTACAAATTTAAGTTCCTTTTCGTAAAAATTTTTGTTTGTTTTGGTGCAAATTAAAAAGGCACAAAAAATCTTCCTTTTGAAGACACCAACTTATAAATTACCAACCATTAACTTACTATGCAGATGGTCAAAACCATCAAATCACCATTAAAATTCATTGGATGAGATTGCTTATAGATCGTAAAACCACAAATATAAAAATCTACTACAGTGAAAGCCGTGTGAATTGCAGACGATTTATATAACGTAACATGATGTTATAGTTTTATTAGAAATTATTTTCTCGATAACCTAAGGTATTATTAAGTAACCTATATTCTCACGTGTGAAAATAGATATATTCAATTATGGATTATCCATGCATATCAAAATGTTTGAACCACCGAAGCGACGACGTGGAGCAACGTTTTCAGTTGAATTGCCGAGTGATTTAGGTATCCGGAGTCCCAAATAAACGTTTCCACTGAAACATATTTCTTTAAACCCGTTGACCACCAGGAATCCATACACAATGGAAAACCTATTAGGCGTTTCTGTTGGTCAAAGGGTTAAAAGGGACAGTTCAATGGTAGACGCAGTCATTGTTCTCGTTGGCATTATCTTACCACGAAAAGAATCGTTTGATCGATTGCAACCCTCCAATGTAAAAAATATTGGGGGTTGGCAAATGAAGTATGGCTGTAGTACTAGTTGCAAATAGTTCATCCTGGTAAACGTAACCAAAATGGAAAAAAAAAATTCAAGAGATTTCTTCCATTTCAGTGACCTTCAATTTTCGTGCTCCCCGTTGGAATCCAAGAAGGTTGCTATTTTACCGATGAGACAGTCATTCTTCAGTCAATCGAGCATTTTTTCTTTGTAATCCAGTTTAGTCTCATAAAGCTACCGACAAGGGACTTTGGGGTTGTGTGAATATTTAAGAATATTTGTTTATTATTGTACAATCGCTCAAAACATTTCTTCAACAATTATGCTGCAAATAAATGTTCAAGCTTTAACATACCCTTATAACATAGCGATAAACCTGAAATTCACTAACCTGAGTCAATCCGAGCCTGTAACTCGTGACGTCCAGATCCAACGCCAACAGCATGTCGTCGACAATCTGCCGGTCGGAGAGAGACGCCTGTTGCTTGCTGTCTTCTTCACTCTCAGATGTCGCTAACAGTCGATATCTGCATTAGAGTTGTTTGATAAATAATATTAATAAGAAAAAGAGATGAGAGGCTTGGCATTACATTTGTTACTTCTGTTTCACCGCTTTGAACAGACTTTATGGTAGACTCGGCACTGAGTCGTCTAGATAGGTACCACCGCAGTGCCAGATATCGTCTCGTGAAACAGGAGTGTTATGCACTTTAGTGTTTCGGATTGAGGGCACTGTAGCTAGTAAAATTACCGAGAATAAGAGACTTCCATCCTCATCATTTTGATGGTTGGCGTTCGACTACAGTTCGATTTATGCGCAATTTCGTTCCACGTACTTCGCTAATATGGAATGACCTACCAGTAGCGGTATTTCCTGACAAATATGACATAGGAACCTTCAAAAAAAGAGCATATTCCTTCCTTAAAGGCAAGCAACGCACCGGTGGCGCTTCTAGTGCCACCGTTGTTCATGGGCGGAGTTGAACACTTTCCATCAGGTGTCTCTCTTGCTCGTTTGCTCCCTATAACATAAAAAAAACCTAACATCTGTTGTCACGGGTGTCGGACGCAGAGCGGCATTGGTAGAGAATAATAACTATCTATCAGTTTTTGCGCTCAATCAATAACGCTCTGTCATGGTCAGGCGTGTTACTTACCATTAGGTGAGTGTCCTGACCCTCCTCTTATTAAAATAGAAAAGGTTCTTAATGATTTTTTTCAAAGCGGTGGCTTTATTAGTAGGTAGTTAGGTACTAAATGTGAAATCTACTTTTTTTGGGATTTTTAGCCTTTGTCACCACTTTATACTTTTTGTGTTACAAAAATTAAAAGCCTTAGGTTATCCCAAAGATGGATGGAAGCAGACTTAAGTCTTTATTAGACAGTTGTAGTCGCAGGGAGATCTTGGAGTATTTGTGGAGAAAAGCTATCTACTTCTATGAGTTCGAACTTCGAATTGACAAAGACTTGATCCTAGGATGGGTAACAAAATGCTAGGCAGCAGCTTACCTACATCAAACATTATCAATATACTAACCGTCTAGCAAACTCCGAAAGTGGCATGTGTTCCGGGAATCCTTGCTTGTACAAGCGTGCAGCATCTAGCAATTGGAATCCACGGAACTGTCAAAAGAGAAAAAATCATTAATAATTTAAATTTGGCGCAATGGCGTTGTGGCGAGTGCGTTTGGTTGACGATCGCACAAATCAAACCATCGTCGCAAAGGTCCCTCGTCGGATGGGTGACCGAAAAGTTTTATCTCGAGTCCCTATGTGCTTCGGAAGCAGTGGTGTGCACTCCATATATGCAAATAAGCAGTGCATACCCCTTGCTTCCAGACAACCAACATATTAAAATGATTCCCACTTAATTGCCAATTTGCCTCTACAGGTTTGAAACCATAGACGATCTGCTGTTCTCAACAGCACTCAATTTGACTGTAAATTATTTATTTGTTTTTGCGATTAGTGTCACTCACTTTGCATACCCTAGTCATAATCTCTGTGCACGACACTATTCGGAAGGCACGTTTATTACTATCTGATGATGGTAACCGTGAACTCCTCATAGCCATGATGAGTGAGAAGGTCTGTCCCTGCAGTTTATCGTTACAGGCGGAGGGTAATGGATTTAAACAAGACCTAGACCGCTCAGTACGTAGGTATCCCCCTCCTATGCTAGATATCCTAGTCCTACGTATTTCTCATCCAGCTTTCACAAGCGAGGTCGCTTAATGTTCAGTAAGGTTACTACGCTATGCTCCAGAACACGTAGTTAACAGGGCGGATCCAGGTTAGGCGCTAGGAGGGGTTCACATAGTAGTAGTCAAGTTAAGAACTTATAATGTATTTTGTTAGTATAGTACTTAAAAATAGCTCAGAGGGGTGTCATCAACCCCATGACCCTCTCCCTGGATCCGCCGTTGAGTTAACCCAGATTTGTGACCGGCCCACTGCCACTTCAACTTACTGATCCGGTTAGCTGTCTACGCCTTTAGTTCTATCACGAATAACATCATGTCTGATTCTATACCTTACTCCATTGCCCGTGGAATTACTTTAAACTTGTGAACAAATCTCGCAATATCTATTTCTTTACAAATTATATATGCATTGATCCGAAACTTTTATCTTTAAGAATTGCAGAATCGTTAAACCGTAATCTTAATATATAAATTAACCATACCTGTGACCTCAAAAGCGGTACGTTGATATCATCAGGCGTCTCCGAAGGCTGGTTGGTGAGGAGACAGCACACAAACTGCACACCCCCCACGCCGCAACGCCTCAGCGTGTCCACTATGCCGTCAGCCACGAACTTGGCTTGCAACGCTGTCGAGCGTCGCTTCATGCCAGCTGCACCTGTCGGAAAAAAAACATCAGATATATCACGCAGTGAGAGCGTCGGTGGCTCAGTGGTGTGGACTGTTACCCTCCTACCGGGAGGGCTGAGGTTCAAATCTCGCCACGTGCCAATGTGTTTTCGAATTTCCGACAAATATATGTAGGTTATCCGATGCTCTTAGGGTGAAGGAAAACATCGCGAGGTAACCTGCGCACGCCTGCGAATATATTCAAAGGTTGTGTGTGAAGTCGTCCAACCCGCACTGGGCCTGCGTGGACGACTAAGGCCTAATCACCCTATACGAGTAGGCTCGTGCTCGTTTAATGAGCTGCTGATGATGATGATACCACGAAGGTAATATCTCCTCATCAATCTATCGAATTTCATTTTGATTCTTGCGTTCTTCCTCATACAGGCTTCACAAGCGACATTTCACAAGTCATCGGCCATCGGGCTAGATAATGTCCTACATTGTGCTTGCCCAGAAACATTCTGCCAATAAACTGGGATATAGGAAGTTCAGACAGCATACAGTCGTTTAACTTACCAGCATGCAATCCAAGGATACAAAAATAATAACTGCTCTTTTGGGAGACGGTTCCCAATAAACGTTTACTTCTTGGTTGCCATTTTAATTGCCTTCGTCGGCGATTGGCATAAGCTATTTCAGGCCGTCAATGATACTATATTAAATTGTAGTCAGGCAGGACGAAATGATTTTACTTTCCAAAAGGCTTCATTACCAGGAAACTAAGAGTGTACACTATGTTAAGGGCACAATAACGCATTCCCAAGACTCTTTCTCTTACAAATGTTTCATAGACGTCTATATTACTTACCATCATCATCAGCCTATAGCATCCAATTGCAGAAACAAAGCCTTCATACACAGTTTAGCTATGGAGAGATTGGACTGTAACCCAACACGCAGGCCTAATGCGGTTTGGTAGGTAACGACTACCGTCCGAAGACAGTAGCCGGGAGCGACGACTTACTAGGTGAACCAAATGATAAATTGCCTCTAGTTCATTAAAAAATTGACAGTACCTGAAGTAAGAGTGCGACGTATTGAAGAAGCCCTTCGCAGAGTGGCTGCGTCACCGACCGCAGCCGACCAACCACCCGCCCCGCTACTGCCTCGAGCCCACGAGGATAGACGGCCCACTTCCTCGCTGTATACAGCAAACAATACGAATCGTAACATTTCTGATATCAAAGTACATTTACATGCTTTAAATTTCACTCTTAAAACTTTTACAATAGATATAAACTTAATAAATGACGTCTATATATATGACGAACCATGTAGTTTAATGATTAAGACGTCTGCTACTACACCAAGGACTCCAGGATCCATCCCAGGCATTACAAACATTTGTGTGCATGAACATGTCTGTTTGTAATGGTCTGGGAGTTTCTATGTATGCATTAACAAAGAAAATCCTAACTACATGCTCCTCGCTTAATATAAGGCCAGAAAGCGCTGTGTGAGTGTCGGTGGATATTTCTTATTATTATTTACATACTGTCAAAATAATATTTAGTTTTTGTGATTAGCATTTAACTTCAAGTTTCAACCGAACGCGCTACACGTTAAGCCTTTGAGCCTTCCATACATATAAAAATAAATTCTTGATTTAAAGTGTTAAATTTAAAACCTATAATTCCATTGCAATTAGCAGCCTTATAACCAATACGCATATCTTCCAGGGAACTTACGAATATAATAAAAACAAATATCACAACAAAATGCGTTTTCTTACAGGATATAATTTTAAATATCTTCATAGCAAATTAAAGCTAGTTCACTCACTTTTGGCTTTCCTGCAAAAGCGTAAGAGCCTTCTTGGTGACGGGACTCTCACGGCTTGCTTTAACCCAGCCGGTGACGTCGTATAAAACAGGATTCGTTCCCTGAACAATACAATGGCGGTGAGAATAGTAGGCGGAGCTTGACAGTAACAAAAACACGACTTATGTAACATTAATGTTTAGTTCCTTGATGTGGGGCTGTTATATAAGGAATGTGTGTTGATATTAATAAATTAATATATAGTTACATATGATAATAACGTATACCATTTGTGTCTACGTCTCTATCGAGCGTAATCACTACACGTATTGTACATATTTATTATAAATAAGTGACCAAATAAGTAGACAGTCAACTTGAGATGATGATTAGTGACGTGAAATATTGTTACAGTATCCAATCCCTTCACTGCCTGACTAATTCTATGAATTAGAATACAGGCAAAGCAAAAGTATAATTATGACTTGAGAAATAGGTAAGAATGTGTTTATAATTGTCTTAGGATCGTCACAATATAACAGTGTAACTTGAGGTAAAAATGATTAAACTTCTTTAAAAGTAATTAAAAGAAAACTAAACGACTAAACTCAAAACTAGCGTTTGTCAGTTAGCCACATTTTAAATAGAGGCCGACATGATACGTGTTATACCTGTAAATGCTGTAGAACAAACTGCCTGGCGTGGGGCGCCTTCTTCACCAGGTACTGGGTCTGATGGGGAGGACCGTAGTGCGCCATCACACGCTCCAGGAAAGTATCGTCGGAAGATCCGGGGTACATTGATTCTTCGTCCAAAAGCCTGTGGGGGTTTAATATTTTAGTATATTTTTGAAACATTCATCTTATATATGTATGAAAAATTCGTGTTACGATTTAGTTTCCCAATAAAACTTCAAACCCCAACTAGTTTATATAAAATATTGTAATATGGACCACCTTGAGAAATAGGGTAGTTTTTATATCATTGATTGATCTTCATAATTGTAGCATAATATGTAGTATTTTTCATATTAAATAAAAAATTTCTGATGAGTGGAATGAGAAGAAATAAAACCTTATAAAAAGATACGTTTTTGAACGAATGATAACTTCAAATAACTCTCTTACGCAATTAAAAATGAAGCTATGTGAACTGTCAGTGGACAATTTTTTATTTATTATGTATACGTACCATAGCAGGCCGCGTCGGTCACAATCCCGAAGGTCCGCTTGCGAACTACGCACGATCGTATTCTGTGGCGCTTTATCCAACAGTTCCACCAGCGGGCCCGGGCTCACAGTTTCCGACACCCAATCTGCAAATACAACAACTCATTCACTCTGCGGATCCGGAAAACTTAACTCAATTTCATACTTTTGTATTCATTCAACGTCATCATTACATCCTAATACGTCCACTGGTGAATGAAGCCCTCCCAATGACTTCTACGCGAACCAATACCTAGTGAACATCCCAGATACCAGCTATCTTAACCAAGTTATCGGTCTATTTGTTTGAACGCCACTCGGGAGTCTTATTCACCTATAGGCCATCGGTTCTAGGTACTATTTGGTGTGCTCACTGCCACTTCAACTGGTTAATCCTGCAGGGTATGTCTTTCCCTCTAGTTCTCCTACATATGACCTCATTTTCGGATCATAACATGTAGGGAAACACCTAGTATAGCCTTCTCCATAGCATCTTGAGTAACCCTGAGCTAATTTAAAGAAGAGAGCGACCGTTTTTACTATCATGAAACCATTAGTATGTTCCACTATTGACCACCGTCTTTAGTTGCAGGGATAGTATTAAGTTCAGGTGTGAAATGTATCTTCAAATATCAATTAAGTGACCTAGTTCATTACTTGGAATCTAAGCTGAATATAGTCGGGGAAACAAGTAAACAGTTTAACCGTTTTAACAATTATTTTGAATTACTCCTGTGGGATATGGCTACATTTTTTTAATAACAGTTAGTTAATGAATAAAAAAATTACCCTCTTCAGCTCCGTCGTCAAGAGTGATGCCCTCTTGCGCATACCGCTCCCTCGGCGCAACAAGCATAGCGTCATGGAAGACTGCCTGAAGTCTTTCCTGTAGGATATGATAATAATTTAACATAGAATCATAATTATTTCAGCATAATATGTACGGACTTCGCTTCTGTTTCCATTTTATAGGTTCGAAACGGTTCCGGCCAAATTTTATACAATGTTATTGTCTGTCCTTTATCATGTGCCTTTAAAAATTGTTAAGCCAACTATGATTTTGTGAAGATAACTTATCGCTGAACCTAATTGATCAATCTGCCAAATAGTAATCTTTTTATTACATTACTATCTTAAAATGTTAAGTGCTGGTCAATTATTGACTCCCGTATATAAATCATTTCGGTTTATAGCGACGCGATTAGTGGACAATAGTTATATTAAAAGAACACATTTAAACGAAGCACTAAACACCAACTTGTAACTAAAAAGTTACTTAAATATCTGCCTACTAGAAATGAGTTCGTTAATGTTGTGTGTTTAAAGGTTAAATTAAGATTTTAGTAGAAAACTAACCTGCAAGTAATTGGACAACAACTTCGACAATGGCGCACCACTTTGTTGGCCGGCGCACATCGGGTTGTCCGCGCCGGGGGCGTCTAACAGGAGAATTGACGCGGACGTTCTCGACGATGTTGACAGACTCCTGAAAATATGAAATAACAAGTGAAAATTGTGATTGTTTAATGAACACTTTAAAATAATAATTTAAACATTATTAATATGGAGACTTCAATATGTTTAAGAAAATTAACTACCATAGTTTTATACCTGTTATAGATAAAATGAATTGATCTTCATCTTTATGTGACAGATCAATACTAACACAATCCTAATAATGCTCTAAAACACAACGACTTTGATGTAGTCACTACTTCTGAGGGAGTAAAACCTTAGATGCATAAATACAACATTTCTTAAAACATGTCTGTTAAGTTCGTCAACGCTGGTACAAAATGGTAGATAAATTTCTATAGGAATTCTATCAATGAGTTAAAATACTATTTACCTGTTAACAAGAGCCGCTATGATGTTGAAAGTTTCATTGTATAGGCCGGTGACAAAACAATCAAGAGCTTCAGTGCCTGATATCTCTCTCTCGTTCGATGGAGATGGTGTCCTGAAAGAAGCAATATTAAACAATGAAATGAGTAAAAAGACTTGAGAGTAAGGCCTGAGGTTGCAATCAGCTGTTTAAATACAATAGTTGTATTAAATTCAAACCACTTTCAGTGGGAATTTAAATTTTTTGGAACTCCCAACGATTTTAAATACATATATTTTCTAATGTTGCACTTACACTTTTATGAAGCAGTTCAAAAGTGTGTAAATACCTACTTACACACTTTTGAACTGCTAACTCAATATTTTACATTAAATACACAAAGTAAGCACTTAATTAATAGTAGTAGTAAGTATATAATAAAGTACATTTTCAATTTCTCATTAAAAAAACCTTTACTGGCAATTTTGTAATTAAAGTTCTGTATTGATTTATTACGTTATTAAAATGTTATGTGAGAATTATGTTTAGCGGCCTACTTCTCCAGTACTTACAGTACTTAAAAATTTTACAAACATAACTAACCTCAAATTGTTAGCAGACTGTGGAGAATTTGGGGTTGCTCCTGAGAAAACGGCGCGGGCGAGGTCTTCTGGAGCCACGCCCAGTAGGCGGGCCGCTCTCTGGCCACACCCCGTGCTGGCGAACTGGTACTTCAGACCAGACGCAGTGGTCGCTGGGAAAAATTGATGTCAAAGTCGAAATCCATTTATTTGAAATGAGGCTTACAAAAAGCACTTATGAACGTCAATAAATATACAAAAATACAATAAAAAACAATTAATATACTAAACTGAAATATGAATTTTGATGCCTGAAAAAAAAGCGCTTCAGTGGTTTGTCCTGGGATGTGAAGAACTATAGAACTATTCGGTCCATGTATATAAATGGATTCGAAACGAATTAATTATTTAGTTATTCTACCGGGATCCTGCCCAACAACTCTGGGTCTGACCGCCAATACACATTAGACCCTTTGTGATGTGAATAACGGGCCAAAACTAATGACTGTGCAACCCAGTCATTGTGGGGAGCTCTTTACCAACTTTCGATGAAATTCTACGTATCTTTTTTCGGTATATTTTATTTTTGCCCGCACATAGCCATTATTTATACAGCTTCACCGGTCACCGCAGATGACCCTCAGCCTAATCTAAAAAATTTGCAAAGTGATTGCTGCCTATTAATATCGCCAAGATCATGGGCTCAATTTGGTGATACTTTGTTTCAACTTGTAGTCAATAGCGCTTGTTGTATTTGGCCCTATCAGTGTCACGCTGATACTGTTAAAGATTTCGTTTGTTACTTGATACGTTGATACTGTCAAAGGTTGGTTGCAACAGGTTAGCCAGTGGATCCATTGATTTCATAAATGAAACCATTTTCGGCAAAAACATTAATTTAAAAGGTACGACCATGACTGCATAGGCCAAAAATCTCAATCTTTTTAATAAACATCAAGGTATCATTTTACCGTCTTAGGTCCACCGTCATTATAAAAAATACGTCAACTAATTAGAAACTAACCTTTAACCGCGCCAGCCCATCCCAGATGGCATATAGCAGCTGTGACCTTCCAAACGGCCAGTTGTTCTTGCTCAGTGACTCCAAGGAGTTTCAGAGCTTCCTTCAGGGCTGAAAATTCGGTGGGTGCATCCGCTTTTTCGCCGCTACAAATGAAGGGGTTGGGCGCGTTCAACGGCGCTTGGTCGAATAGCAGCTCGCGTCTGAGACGACCATCGCAGCCGTGGAATAAACTGTAGATAAATAATATAGGTTTTAATCTAAATAATAGATATCTCCTGCTCCCTCTACTATTCAACCTATCGCAGTCCAGTGCTGACATAAGTTTCTTGTATTTTACGCCACATATCTCGGCCCTCCGCTTTCCTAATTCAGCTTCTACCAGCGACCTTTCGCAAGTCGTCGGTCCATCGGCCCGACTAAAGGGTCTTGGGCAGTAACCCACCACGGGGCCCAGTGCAGATTGGTAGATGTGAATAACTACAATCTTAAGATTGCTATCGTAGGTTTGTAGTAGGTGCCGGGACAAACACTTTAACGTGTCTTACGAAGAACAAGGAGGCTCGATCTGCTACCCCATCGAGCACTCATGCTTTCTCTTCAACCTATCGCAGTCCACTGCTGGACATAGGTCTCCCGCTTTCCTCATCCAGCCTCCATCAACCTTTCGCAAGTCTGACGACTTGTCCATCGGGCCGGAAGGCCTACGGCATGCTTGCAAAGACGCGGTATCCACTCCAGAACTCGTCTGTTCCAAAGGCCATCGGTTCTGCGTCATACGTGACAAGCCCACTGCCACTACAACTTGCTGATCCGGTGGGCTATCAAGCTTTCATCATCACCGTCAGCTCATTAAATATCCCCAGGGAGGGGCACGAGCCTACCCGTTAAGGGTGTATAGGCCTTAATCGTCACACAACCTTTGAATCTCTTCTCAGTTTCCTCACGATGTTCTTTTTCACCGTCAGAGCGTCGGATAACGTACACATAATTTCGAAAATTCGAAAACACATTGGTACGTGGCGGGATTTTAACCTGCTCCCTCCCGATCGGAAGGCGACAGTACACACCATTAAGCCACCGACGCTCAAGCTTTATAATAGTGGAAATGGAAAAAAAATCTGCAAAATACCTGTGTATGGCCCGTAGAGGCGCGTGTCCGGGCCTCAAGTCGGGCAGCAGAGTTTGTACGGAGGCGGCGACGAGCGCGCCACCTCCGTCGAAGTCCAGTGACGTCAGAGACACTACGCGCGTAGCGTGCTTGTTCGAGCCCGTGCTAACGTACAAAACACAACATTACATTTTGCCGTGAAATTACTGAATAGATAGATAGTCATTTATTTGTATCGGACGCAAATTACATCGGAAGCAAATGAGGAGACTAGACTGCAACAGCACAAAAAAAACAAACCAAAATACGATACATGATTACATCAGGAAAAAAAACTATTCATTATATTATTAAAGTTCAATAGGGATTATTCTTTTCTGCTATGGTATCGATGGACCCGTCAATACTTTCTTAGTTATAGCTGTATAACTAAGAAAGTGCACTGTGGTTACTCGTACATTTAAGGCGATTGCTACCCCTAAGCATCAACTATTTTGACATTCATCAAGCCGTACGCAAATATTGAAATACTAATAAAAAATAAACATACCGACAAGATCCAAACGTATGCAGCACATCGAATGCAGCGTCGAACTTTTCTGGAGATAGCTTCGTACTTTGCGCGGGATACGCACTAGCCAAGTACCACACGCAATGGCGCATGGCCGACGTCTTGCCGGAGCCGGATCTGGGAGCGAAAACACCAAAACATTTGATTTCTCAAAATCAATACATTATGCCGTGTGGTCACGGTAAATAAGAACACAACTATCACCTCAACTCCTTTTCCCGTGGCTGCCGTAAAAGACGGCTTAAGGATAAAACATTCAGCAGAGAACGAATGGCAGCTCTCTCTTATTCAACCTAACATTTTTTAGGTAAGGTAAACGTACCAGTATCCGTCAGTTTTTGAACTTCGCTGACTTTGCAGTCAGTCGTAGTAACTGTTTATTAGATATTGAAAGTTGTATTGCATGAAAAGTTGCAGAATTTATCTAAGTTTTTATTCATATACTAGCTGTTGCCCGCGGCTTCGCTTGCATTAAATTCGGATAAACACGGTACTTACATTTATCACTATACATAGGATTTCCCCTCCCTCCACTTTAAAGGTTTCGGGTCAATTTCAGTTTTTTTTTTAGCAAAAAATATGTTATAGTGAGCTAACCTTAAAAGATAGACATATGCTGTCGCGGACTTTTTTGTAGACCTTTAAAAGGAGAACAATACTCTCATACATTACTTTTGTGAAACTTTAACCGTTTACTCAGCGTACGCAGCGGAAGCTCCAAGTATGAAAAAATACCCCCGATTTTGAAACATTCTTCATTGCTGCTCCGCTTCTATTACTCGTAGCGTGATGATATATAGCCTATAGCCTTCCTCGATAAATAAGCTATCTAACACTGAAAGAAGTTTTCAAATCGAACTAGTAGTTCCTGAGATTAGCGCGTTCAAACAAACAAACAAACTCTTCAGCTTTATTTATTAGTATAGATAAAGTCTAGTTCAAATCCGATCATAAGTATCATCATCATCATCATCAGCTCATTAAACGTCCCCACCGAGGCGCACGAGCCTACCCGTATAGGGTGATTAGGCCTTAGTCGTCCACGCGGGCCCAGTGCGGATTGGACGACTTCACACACAACCTTCCAATCTCTTCGCAGGCGTGCATGAAGGTTTCCTCACGATGTTTTCCTTCACCGTAAGAGCGTCGGATAACGTACATATATTTTTCGAAAATTCGAAAATACATTGGTACGTGTCGGGATTTGAACCTCAGCCCTCCCGGTAGGAAGGCGACAGTCCACACACTGAGCCACCGACGCTCCCTGAGCCACCGACGCTCCATAAGTCATAAGTATATGAAAACTTAATTCAAAACCACAAAAGGCGATTTGTACCAGTACTCGTCACGTTTGTCCCAGTGATCGTCATATTGACCCAGTAGTCGTCACTTTTCACACTGAAATTGAACTCTATGTGTAAGGACACGGAATTTGATGTTGGCAAGATATATTTTGCTAGGCCACCTGATGGATGACGGAAAAGGATATTATTATAGAATACTAACTTTACATTGTATTTCTTTAAGAGTAAAAACTAATGTGGTAGTTAGGTTACTATTGCCAGATACTTGCTTGAGCCGATTTTTAAATTTTTATTGCTAGACTAGAGAAGCATTAATAATTGCATTTGCGGGCCTCCGAGGCGCGAGGTCCTTGTCGCCCACGCCTTACCTCGCCTCTGCTGCTATCTCTGTCACTTGTCAAATGTGGAGATAAGTACAAAACCCCTGATTATTGATGTCCTTCAGTTCAGCAGGTGTCTGTCACGGGCTATTTAAGTTATCTAATATGTGGTTATAAACGAAATGGTTGAGATGCCAGCTAGTGTACTATGGGTTCAGGATCCTATCCCGTGTAGTGCATAAGTGTGCATGATCACTTCTGTTTTTATTGGTCTGGGTGTTTCCAAAACAAAGTAAAATTATATTTAGCTGTCATTTAGTACTCGTGGCATAAAATAGGGTAAGTTGGCTTATGTCAAAAGGGTCTTCGAAATATTTATTTGTTTAATTATTATTTAACTAGGTTTCACTAACTCAGACGTTTAGTCTACCTATGCATACATAGGTATGCCAAACCTGGTATAACCAGTCATAATCTATTGACTTAATTTTAGTGTCAAGTTTTAAAAACCAATGAAGTTTACTCGTAAATTTTTAAATGAATACCCTGAGAAGACATTATTTTCTTCAAACAGTTAAGATGCGTAAACTTTACTATTTTAGACTTTATACTTATAAAAATAAGGTATATTTCGCTTAAGCTTTTGTTGAAGGAGATCAAATTCAAACTCGCTCTGATACGATCAGAGAAAGCAATTAACAAGAATATTTGTAATTAGCTGATATAATTATAATAGATTCAAATGGGTCCAGACAGCCATAAGGACGAAGTTAACTGTTATTATGACTGCATTATAAGCATAATTAATATCGATAAGTAATTACTAGTATAAGATAAGTATGCGTATTTATGTTCTGATACAAAGGCTATGTTGACAAATTTAAAATCATTGTTCACCCAAATATTTTCAATATTCTTTCAAAAAAGTAACAACACATTTTTATTATTATATTAAAATTTTATTTTTTCGCAGACCAAAATAAAACTCCGTTCTGACTACGTCCGTCACGCCAAACGCTAGATGTCAGGTCTCCTATACCAACTCATTTCACTAGATATAGTGATCCCTTCTTTCGGCACGGAAGTGCATAAATACTTGGTATATGTAAAAAAGGAGTCTTTTCACAAATACCAATTTAGGGGTAATTTGCAATGTTTATTTGCATATATGGACTGCATGCCACTGACAACGAGATGTCTAAGGATGCAATATTCCTTAAGTGCAAACTCAAGGAATTTCTTTGTCGAAAACAGTAGTATCACCTTCCAAGGAAGACAATCGCACGATCTCTCCTCGAAGCCAGCATGCTGCGATGAGCCGACTGAGCGGCCGCAAACACGTGGGGCGGCATGTCATCAGCTCGGCAACCGCGGAACATTGCAGCCACCTACAACATATAAAACCATTCGCATCGCATTTATACTTATAAAACAAGACCTGGTCTGAAAATCAGCACAGCAGGGTGTTGATTCACTAGACAACGCAATACAATGCTGAAACAGGTATTAGTTGTTTAGTGAAAATAATACGTCCGAACCATTGGTAGCTTCATTTGACATTCATAAGTGTTCTGTAAGGACCTAAACTGAATCAACACTTTTCACTTTTGTCAGAGCTATCTCTAAGCCAGCTACCCTGCATTTTTACATCAGTTTGTTTTCTCTATGTTACATCTTTCTTTCTTTCAAGGGCTCGAGAGCGCTTTCAGTTGACGACCGTGCTAATTAACGGCGATATTTTCCAGTTTGGTTAGGACGTTGAATCATCTGACTGTCTGAAAAGAAACATGATTCGGAGCACTCGTCAAGCCGTCAGTTTTGACTATAGCCCATCCACATTAGGCCTGCATAGTTAGACGGCTCAATCTCTACATTGTCAAGTGTGTGTTTTTTTTATGTTAAGTGTACAGAACGGTCAATACGCTCACCTGATGATAAGTGATACACCTGACCATGACAGAGTGGCATTGATGGAGACCAAAAACTGATAGGCAGTTATTATTTTCCGTCAATGCCGCACTTCACCCGACACCAGAGACTACAGATGTAGGTCTCTTATAGCCAGTAATTTTAATAGCTCCTGTTTCACGGGACGATATCTGGTACTCCTGTGGTTAGGTACCGCCGGAGTACCAGATACCTAGACGACTCAGTAGCAAGTCTACTACCAAGTGATATCCTGCAGAAGAACGTTACAGACAATGTTTTATTTATACCTATACATCATAATAGCATCCACAACCTCAACAACTCGATCGGAAAATTCCTACACTTCCTTCAATGCTTCACACTGAATAATCTTACCTTCTCAGTATAAACCGGGGCAGTCCGTCTGGGCGGGCCCATAACAAGCAGGGCGTGACCGGCGCGGGCGTGCGGCAGACCTGCTGCGTGACGAGACCTCAACACGTGAAGAGCACCACACTCGTTCAGACATCGGAGTGACGCGATGTCCTCGCAGCGCTCCAGCTGCATTGGATTCGCCTGGAATACATAACAAGTAAAAAAAACATGAAAATATAGCGCAGAAAGATGCGTACGATGAGCCCCAGCAGACCATCAGACCATCGTCTGATGACCTGGATACGGTGGCGGGCAGCCGATGGATGCGACTGCTCGGGATCAGTTCGCTTGGATGTCATCCCTTAATAACTGTTACAGTATAGGGGATCGTTCCGCGTGACCGCCAGGATTTCAGACACAATGGAAATCTATTGTTTGTGACGCTTTACGGCGTGTCTGGTAGTCAAAGGGTTAATGAGTTTTAAAGAGTACGAGATCAATCCTCGTGGATGTCATTAGTGGATGCCACGCTATTTTAGTGTAGAAGGGCCATGATTGGGCATGAATGGACCGACCAGAGTGATACCACAGCTTCGCAGAAAACCGGAGTGAAACAACACTTTTCATATGCTTCGTAGAGTGAGGTTACCGGAAGCCGAAAATTCCACCTACCCCCTCCCCATATTTATTTTTTATGGTTGGCAATGAATGTGAGGCGATATTACTTATCACCAAGTGAATCGTTTGACGTTGGCCTACCAAAGCAAAAAAGGCTTCGATAAACAGTAAATCAATAAGGCTGTAATGATTATCAAGTTGCCGATACAACAGCTTTATGACGTTTCATAAAGTAAACAAATGATTTCATATGGTTCAATGACTTAAGCAACTATGTTCAGCCATTACTGTGTCCATTCATCCGCTTAGTTCTGGTTAGCGCTGTCTCTGCGAGAGTATCCAACTGTACCTTCTCCAAGTCATCCTCGTCAACGGTGAGCACCTCGCCGGTCTGCAGCACCCGGACCCTGGCCCTGCCGGCGTCCGCGTCGCCGTCCCTCACCACGGCCGTGAACCCGCCGCGGTGCGCCAGCCACATGTGGCCCGCTTGCAGCCATTCCTTCTCACACGCCAACTGCTCCTCTGACTTGGCCTGAAAATATAGCATTATGTATCAGTATCAGCGGAGAACTGTGAAACGAAATCTAGCTTACTATTGACATTAAAATTACTGGGAATAGGAAACCTAACATCTGTTGTCTCGGGTGACAGGCGCAGTGTGGTATTGATGGAGAATAATAACTATCAATTAGTTGTTGGTCTCCATTAAGGCCGCTCTGTCATGGTATGCGTATCATTTACTATGAGGTGCGTTTCCTGACCGTTCTGTAGGTACAATGTATTTATGATGAAAAAACCTTTGACATTGGAATTCCCATTACATTATCAGGAGGACACTGCAGCTACTAAAATTACCGGGTATAAGGGACTAAACATTTGTCGTTTCGGGTGACGGGCGCAGAGCAGTGTTAAGCAATACTAACCAACCAACTACTTTCATTAATTTCTTTCAACAATGCTCCTCTCATAATGTAACACTAACCACCCGGTGAGCGCACTGGGCACATTATAACCCATTCACTTGTGACAAAAAAAACGTTAAGCCAACGGTCCCGGTTATAATCTAAGTATGGAAATTGTTAACACCTACCAATCCACATTGAGTCCGCGTTATCAACTACCATCCAAAGATTATAGCTGGGACCAACGGCTTACGGAGCGTCGGGGAAAGGAGCCGAGTAGGCCGAAGAATCAATCACCTATGGCGCAGGCGACGTAATTTGGTGGGAACTTGTAAAATACGCATTGGTCGGTACTTTAGACTAATAACCATGGACGTAGTATGATACATCATCCTAGCTAATAACTACTCATTATTTTATTTGATTTCAGATAAAGTACTCCTTTCAAAAAAAATATGACAGTGGCGATGTATTCATATTTTGATTTGAGATACGCGCATAGAAAACATGCAGATTCTGCATTCTACGCAGATAATGTCACTTCTATTATCTGATACAGTCGAGGATACAGCATTCATCAAACCGATGTTTATTACCCACGGGTGAGTTACGTTACCTTGTGTTGCATGTAATCTTTATGCAAATCGTTGCATTGCATAAGAATTTTATTATCACAATACGACTAATTGACGCATTAGGAAACACATGCACCACTGGGTATCACCTTAAGAAGCATCTACAATGCAAATCGATCTCTATCACGAACACCTTAAGTGTCATAACCATGTTGCATTTAGGGAAGAGGTAAATGCTAAGACAGGTCATGCAGAATCAATTACTTTGCCGGTAACAACCTAACAACAATTTTACGGACGGATTACTATAAAGGTTTGCTGGTAACATTCACTTAGGTCTCAGGATGCGGGTATACAGTGGAGGTGCTTATGCAACACTCATTATTCTGCCAGACTGTTATAAACGGCCACTCCATGGGTTTCTGGTGAACAAACGTGAAAGAAACGTCATTATTTACTTAGGAGAATCTCTCGGGTGATTTTAGATATTACTTATACGTCCAACTAAGAAGAATCGCAACATAAAAAATAAATAATAAATATAATTAAATATCCACTGACGAACAGCGCCATCTATCCCCATATTAAACGAGGAGCTTGTGGTTAGGGAACTAAACATACTTACATACATTTTTTTTGTTAATACATACATACTATACAAAGATACACCCAGACGATTACAAACAGACATGTTCATGCACACAAATGTTTGTAATGATCGGAGATCGAACCCGGAACCAAATGGGTCGTTATCGTAATAGAAAATTCATACTAGTCAGATGTCTGCTAGGGATGCCCCAATAGACAAGGACGTTACAACATTTGTTATGGATAGCCATCTACGTAACAAATGTTTTTACAGCAATATTAGTTCGGTAAATAAATACCTATGCTTTTCACACAAAGATGTGTCTTTGCGATACTTCTCGGAAGTATTATGGTGGTTAGGTCAAATTATAGTTCCCTTTTCACAATTCCTATAATTTAACGCCATTAGGTACCGGCGACTAGTGGAGGTCGTGCGAACAACTAGCTAAAGTATCAAAAACTTTAATTCCCCAGTAAACATTATAAAGAACATAGATTATTTGCATTGTAAGGGAAAAATATAACTTTGGCGGTCTAAGCGTGAAATAATTCTAAATAATGTACAGATTATGTTCTGTAATGTCAATGTTTAATACCTATAGGCATGTAGGGAGTTTATTTAGATTTAAATTAATACATTAATTTCAGATTCCTGATCCCAAAGAGGTGTAATAAACCTTTAATACAGAACAGTATCTGATTTAAGCATCCATCTTCATTTCTTGACAAGTCTTATTTATGATAAACTTAAAATGAATCTCCGCTAATAAATATAAGTTGATTGGCGGGAAAAGTCAACACATGTTTTTTCATGAAACATCGACATTCTGCCATCCACTAACGAAAAGGTCTTTATCTGACAAAATCTTTTTTCCGGATGAGGACTAAAAAAACCCGGCAAATGACTGTTGATATCTTTTTGCTGTGTTGCCTGTTTGAAAATTTAGGTATGAAGTTGTAATAAAAAATGGCAATGTAGTGATTGTTAAATATGTACTATACCATGTCAAATTGACTACAGTTAAATTTAAAATTGGCGCGCGCAGTTAACTTAAAAGTTGCATCAGTTATCACATTTTTAATTATAGGACGTCTTTGGTACCTAATGAATAATGACACCGACAACTTATTCCTGCCGCATGCCGCACCCACACATATGCACCACACATACACTAGGAAGTGATTCGCAACCTTCCTACACTTGTAACAACTTAATCACAATTAACCGCTATATATGGTGCTTTTAATTATCTTGTGGGATTCTACAAGTGTTTCAGGGCTTCACGATTAATGCTTGTTGGTTTTTAACACACTTTTTTTAAATATACAATTTGTAACGAACAACGCCACATATAAATCACTAGTGTTTTGTTATTACACTTACCGGGCCAGGAAATCATTATTGGTCATGTTACTCGTATTAACATCGTACGTAATCCTTACAAAAAATCAGGTAAAATGTTTGTTTTGCAGTTATAAAAATTTATTAAAAGGGTCATTAAGACACGCATACAATTTTGTGTTTATAAATACAATGTGGTGATACGGCACCGGCCCGATGGACCGACGACTTGCGAAAGGTCGCTGGTGGAAGCAGGATGAGAAAAGCGGAGGACCGGGATGTCTGGCGCAAAATGGGGGAGAGACCTATGTCCAGCAGTGGACTGCAATAGGTTGAAGAGAGAGAGAGAGACTGAGAGATGGTATTGAGTATCTGTTGAATTTATTTTATTATCAATAATAAATATAAAATTAAACAATATTCTATTTGGTTTTTTATTTGTGTAAACACATTCCCATTAATATAATTAATCACTGTATTATAAGTACCTTACAAAGTATTCGAATGATCTCAGTACATTTTACCAAAACAATGATTTTAGAAATAAATACCATAACAGGACCAGTGTTCAAAACGAATAGATAAGTGTTTAAACATTAAAGCTCAACATTGGTGGCGCAGTCACTAACTCGTAAAATTATCATCTCGATACCAGAATTAGCATTCCGGTTACCAGTAGTTCTCAAATGGCGCTTAGCGATCGTAACTTGTAACAGATAAAATTTTATCACGAGAGCAAATTACTTTCCTATTACCTAAGTCCCAGCCATATTCCCAAACCACAATCAAAGATTCTTATATAATTGTTTTGAACTATTTGCAAATACTATCATCATCATCAGCTCATTAAACGTCCCCACCGAGGGGCACGAGCCTACCCGTATAGGGTGATTAGGCCTTAGTCGTCCACGCGGGCCCAGTGCGGATTGGACGACTTCACACACAACCTTCGAATCTCTTCGCAGGCGTGCATGAAGGTTTCCTCACGATGTTTTCCTTCACCGTAAGAGCGTCGGATAACGTACATATGTTTTTCGAAAATTCGAAAACACATTGGTACGTGGCGGGATTTGAACCTCAGCCCTCCCGGTAGGAAGGTGACAGTCCACACCATTGAGCCACCGACGCTCTTACTATAAATATGTAAATAAACAACACATACACACAGCGCTATCTAGCCCCAATCTAAGCATTAAACAACGGATTAACATACCAGCACCCAGATCAAAAGAAACGTCGTCTGTTGAAGCTCTCCAGAAGACCTCTTACAATGCATTTCTATTTTGTCTCGTTTCACCAACCCTTTAGTTTTAATGAGTGTTTTATACATATAAACCTACCTCTTAAATCACTCTATTAAAAAATCGAATCAAAATCTGTTACGTGGTTTTAATGACTTAAGCATAAGTACACAGAGACATAGGGATATAGGGACAGAAAAAGCGACTTCGTTTTATTCAATGTAGTGATAAATTGCTAATCAAATTAATTTGAAAATATGTGATGCTTTCATTTAATATAAACCTAAGGGAAGCCAGTGTAAAGGGGGCATTTACAACTGCATTCAATAGAAAGTGCCAACACTGAAACCCAATGTTGGTAATAACGCTACTTTACGTCTCCACGGCGATTGTAAAATTACTAGATTAGGTCGGGTCCAGACTCTCACCAGGTTAACCATGCTGTATACTCGAAGTTGGGATTTTGTTTTACGAATTGACTTTACCTACCTTGTTAAGGTATTTTGCCTAAGTTCTTAAAAATATTACTTATATCGATCGCCATAACAATTATGGTTTTAATGTAGATGTATTCCGGGTTAATGAGTGGGTCTGGGAAATAACGGGAAACTGAGAGCTCTCATTTGTACGAAACTAGTTAGCTATTGCGGCAATATATATTTTGATTAATTAACGATACCAAAAACTAAGACTATATATCTATCCTATATGCTAGCCATGTAATCACGGCAGATCAGAATGCAAATGTCACTGTTCCTACACTGTAAGTGGCAGTTTTAGGACATAACATTATAAAGAACACACAGAACAGCAGCGATATGCTTTTACACCTTTTATAGTTACTGCTATCTCGTGGAGATTATGACAAAGCCTAAAGTCTAACAGTCGACTACCGTGGGTTGGTAAAGTAAGATTACTTGAGTTTAATAAATAAAAAACGAGACTTTCCAAACTCTACCATAACGTTTGGCTACCATAAGTTCAGGACGCCAGAAACTTATGGAAGTAGATACGGACAGCCGCGTTTCGGTACATTGTAAACATTTGTACTTGTATCGATGCCATTATCTCTAATCTGAACGGCGGCAGAACAGGGGCTACATGACACTGGTATACGAGTACATAGGAAATGGTCACAACGAATTATGTTAACTCCCATATCAAGCACTGTACAAGTAAAATCCACATCACTTTGAACTCTATTCCGCTGTGCTTTACAGTCGAAAACTAATGCAATAATTGAAAATGGTTTAGGGTAGTAGCATGTTATTGCGTTTATTGTCCTTAGAGCGAGTGTAATAGTTTGTAATTTCGTAATGATTTGTTATTAAACACTTGAGTTTGTATCATTTACATTACTTTTAGAAATCAATTCTCTTACTAGATAGTGATACGTTTTACCATAATTTCCACTGATCATGTAGTAAAAATTAAAGCTCCAATAAGTAGGTAGTTTAAGGGATTATACTCGTTCTCCTCACCGAAATGGTTTGTTCTTAAGCCGCCTCTTACTATAGAGTTGAATAACTCAACAATATAAAACAGTACTATCATAAAGCACACCCATTAAATCATTCAAGCTCAAAATAAATATGAAAAAGCTAACTCTGACATAATCGTAAGATCTCATGTCTGTCAAGCTAAAAGTGCTATCACCGGCCTCTTTAATCGGTGGGGCCCTTTTGTGGGCTTGTATATACCGCTAGTAGAACATTATACGCCTTATATGATATATAAAACGAGTCATACACCCTTCTGCGGCACCGTATGTAGCGGACAAATGAATTCTATGGCCACACTTAGTTAAGGCAAATTTCGATTCTACATTTAAAACTGGCCGGTTACAACCGTAACGGTTGGTTGATCGATGTTTATTTTCTTTGTTTGAATCGGTGAAACCATAGATAAATTATGTTAGTTGGCAGTTATTACACGCTAGATCAATAGTTTGTTGAATTCGTAGTCGTTGTTTCAAGTTTTCAATGTTTCCCGCACGGTAGCACAAGAATGCATCTAAAGAACTATACAATTTATAAACGTTTATCGAATCGATGTGTAAAATTTATTTGACTATCAATACACTTTATAAACAAGTTTATATCAACGATGTAGGTATCGGACAAGTGAATTTGTATACTTTAAAGATACTTTTTGCTATATTCACGCACGTTTTCTAAAAAGCTTTGATATTGTATTCTTCTGAGGGTACATAGAAGAGTCAAGACTTATAAAATCTACCCGGCATCTTAATTATTTCTGTAACCGATTTCAACCACAGATTATATTAAATTATAAGTGTCATAGTATCATAGTCATTGTAAGTGAACTGTATCTGTTCTTATGAGAAATAAATATCTTTAAACCCAAATTATCTCTCTCCAGTACGAGATCCATGCAACACATCCATCAATATCACGCCACATTGGTCTTTCCTCATAAATCTGTAACCCAAAGCTGTGAACTGACGAAAGCGTTTAAACATAGCCCATAGACAGCGCATCTATTCATAGTCGAAGTTGAATTTTCGCACCGGAATCGGGCTACGGTTACGTTATGCCCGCGTGGCCGGTTATATTTAACCTCCGGAAACATGACTAAACATACGGTTACGCCACGATGCACTGCAAGACATCGGAAACCTTGCATCCTATGTCCACGTGGGAAAGTTCATTTCAGCACGCGCCTGTTAAGGTTCTGCGATAGGGTTGCCACCTTTTTTGAAGGTATAATAGTATTTTCTTAAAACATTAAAATATATATGTGTAGATATTATCTATCTACAATCGCAAAATTCAACGAACAAAATTGTACAAATTATTTTAAGTTGTTTTTGTTTCCCGTGTATATTTTTCAATACCCTTAGCTTTGGCTTACAAAGCCCTCATTACTTTTGTAATAAAAAAAATCGTAGATTATTACTTACTATACGAGTCTGAAAAAATATAGTATTAAATGAATAAATGCATGTACTTAATAGAGGCACTATTACCTTTTCCTTTATTCAAAAGCGCATATTCTGAATCCGTTGGAAAATATAGTACGAAAGTAATTAATAAAGCACGAGCGGCAACCCTATTCTGCGCCCGCCCACGGAATTGGCGTAGTTTTTTCACCTCCACGAGTGTTTTGTAAATTGACCCACTGAGATTGTTCACGTGATCACTATTTAGCTACAAATTAGGCTATGATTACATTCATATCGACGATCTCTGGCGCAATGGGCAATAATGCACTCGTTAGGTTCTAAGCTTTATGTATAATCGGATCCATTTAAAATGTTTGAAGAATGAATAGTGTTGTAATTGACAGTGGATGAGGAAAGCGGAGGACCGGGATATCTGGCGCGAAATGGGGGAGACCTATGTCCAGCAGTGGACTGCGATAGGTTGAATAGGATAGGATAGGTAATTGACAGTTACCTACATAAATTGTGGACCTAAGCCAGTATCACTTTACTAATGGCATGGTAGTGGATTGTTTTAAATACTGTATAAGGATATTAATTGAGCGTCGGTGGCTCAATGGTGTGAACTGTCGCCTTCCTACCGGGAGGGCTGAGGTTCAAATCCCGACACGTACCAATGTGTTTTCGAATTTTCGAAAATATATGTACGTTATCCGACGCTCTTACGGTGAAGGAAAACATCGTGAGGAAACCTTTATGCATGCCTGCGAAGAGATTCGAAGGTGGTGTGTGAAGTCGTCCAATCCGCACTGGGCCCGCGTGGACGACTAAGGCCTAATCACCCTATACGGGTAGGCTCGTGCCCCTCGGTGGGGACGTTTAATGAGCTGATGATGAAGTATATTAACTACTTACAAAGGGGAGTTGGGTTATTGTAATCTTTAAAAAATCAACAATTAATGAAGTCTTTACAAGACACTTTTGACTCATCAATAAAAAGTGTGAATCTACCACACCGTTTTGGAGAGTTGATTCTATTGAAAAGACTCCGGCAAGACTCAGTAGTAACTCTTAAATCCTAATCCTTGGTTAGTTAATTGCTTTAACTTGGTGGTTAACTCGATATTGGGGCGTCTAGGTAGGTTCCACCACAGTGCCAAATATCGTCTCGTGAAATCAGAGTGCTATGCACTTTTATATTTAGGGATGAGGGTACTGTAGCTTGTGAAATTACCGGCTATGAGAGATCTGACATCTGCTGTCTCGGGTGACGGACGCAGTGCGGCATTGATTGTTTATCAGTTATTGGTGAAGACCAACAACAGCGCATGTCATCAGCATGTAAGAGCGTCATTTAAGGAGTTAAATGCCCCTCTGTCATGGTCAGACGTTTCACTTACCACCAGGTAACCGTCCTGTTCACTTCGTAACATAAAAAATATGTGACGTTACAGTACTTTAAAATACGTATTTTTATATCTGCGATCCTTCATAGTTATGAAAGCTAGCTGTGACCTGCAATAACTGAAGCTAGTCTGGATAGCTAGAAATAGTGCTAAATAAAAATAACAACATACCTAAAGTAAACACAATCTGACTGACTATTCTACTATGGCACCATTTGCTTTTGATATTAACACCCATTGTAAGTCTTGCGGGGCCCTGACACAACCTATTCTAGGTTAAGGTCCATTTATCACATAACTTCTATATACTTATGGCAAGCAGTATACCGTATATGGATTAGTGTCAATAATATCACATAGAAACTAACGAGTTTCTATTGGGAATGCTCTTTAATGACTAAATAAGAGCAATAAAAAAATATTACTTGCAGCGCGATGGAAACCACAAAGTCAAAAGGTAACTCTGCAAAGAGATAAAACTGAGTATAAAAGACTTAACGTCTGTCGTTTGGTGTTTAATGTTAATGTCGATAATTACTATCTACAGTTGTTTCCTTCAACATTGCATCTGTCATGGGCAGACGTATCACCAAATATCAGGTATGCGAGTGGGACACTTCAGGACATTGAAAAATATAGCCTAAGGTAGTAAAAGTAACATAAGTTTATCTTTCAGGATCGCATTTCATTGGACTACTAGTCAAAACGGCAAATGCTGGACAAGACTTTTTCTAATTATATTATCATTAAGAGATTTCAGACCGTACGTCACCACGCTCATTTTTAGAAAAAAGTAACTACTGAATTTCTTGTCGGAGTATTTTTAAGTAGAAAACTACAATCCGAACAAGTGGTATCATTGACTTTGTCAAGTGTTTTTGATTATCTTAATTGAATGAAGACTTTTTTATTTGTTGGTCTAAATTGCGTATTGATCGACAGCATCTTTCTCTATATAAGTATTTATGTTACATCACGAACAGTATAACTTGGCTTAATCCCTGAAAGCTTTATGCTAGGACTCTTTATATCAAGCTGGAATGTCTAAAATCGTTCCGAAGATCAGCACACAATCATGTTCCAAAGCCCTCACGATCAGAGAATGACTCAACTGTAAGCGTATAGCGATACAGAATGCTTCGAGAACGACACAATTCAATATAATGTAGTGGCCGAGTCTGAAAAGTAATTAGTTCTGCACTGCCTGATATTCATGTCCGTGTGTTACCGTGAAATAGTTTTACTACAAAATTAAATAGACGTTCGGAAAATCATACAAGCAACCTCACACACGAGGTAAGAATCAATTCAGAATTGAAAAAAAATCAATATTTAAATGACAATGTCTTGATAACAAATGTATCTAATGAAGAAACAAAAGCGCATCTACAATGTTTTTAAACTAAGCCATATTGGCCAGCCAGTGTTCGAACGCTTAACAAATTTGCATTGCTTTTAAAAACCTGGCACACAAAGATGATGTTCGGTTTAAAATTTGAAATAATTCTCTAAACAGATACAACAAACGAGATCGAGAGCTCAATGCACCGCGACATTTATGTGCAGATTTGAATTTAATTAGACTATTAGCAGGTTTGAAACGCTCGTTTTTTGCTAACAAGCACTAGTTAGGTGACCAAAGCCGTGCCATAGCGCCGGTATTCCGTTTGGTAATTACTGCATCGTAAATCCAACCAAACGTTCCTGCATTTCATTGTGGTGCTCGCATTCCCCGAGCGTTGCATTAGTTTGAGCTGCGCTTTTGTCTTGTCTGTCTAGATGTTTGGTAATACATTTGCTTTGAATTAGAATGTTACTTTAACTAGATATCTTGAATATTAGACTAATAGCAGTTTTGCCCTCAGTACAGCTAAGTTATTGTATTAAAAGTATGATTTGCGCAT
The DNA here is from genome assembly GCA_019425675.1 of Leucinodes orbonalis. Classification (NCBI taxonomy): domain Eukaryota; kingdom Metazoa; phylum Arthropoda; class Insecta; order Lepidoptera; family Crambidae; genus Leucinodes; species Leucinodes orbonalis. The sequence continues at coordinate 478,546 of PQWD01005178.1, read as the reverse complement.
CAGACACGGATAATTGCTGAATAAATTACTGGCCATTATGATTTCAAACTGTATAACGTCACAGGGTTTTTTAAAAGTAAGCTCACATTTTTCGACGGTATTTACTTACTCCAATAATGTTACTATGTGTTCTGTTAGCCACCTTTCATTGTTTTATTATGATAGACTGGCCAGCAAACATGTGGTGTAGCCTTAACTATATATAATACCTACCTACCATACCATTCATTAGTTGCTATCTTATGACGTAATAATATTGAGGTAAACTATTCCATATTTAATTAAATAAAACAATTATATCATAAAATGAAATAAAAGCCATCGTTAAGTACAGAACCTTCAATGACTTTATTACATCCACCTTTGCTTCAATAGTAAAATTAACAATAAAACTGTCCAGTCAAATTACGCTGAATTATTGGATACATGTCAAAATGTTAACCGTTTAATGCAATAATAGTGTTCAACGGACCGGTGACACGAGAAACTAGAAATGTGTACGACAATTTCCTTCAATTTGTATCGTTCGAATCAGCAGTCGCTGCATACTGATTAAATGGGAGTTTATGTCAGCACCACAAATGCGGGGGACTTGTTAATTACTAGTAAAACGTTGAGGCTAATACTGGCAACTTTCCGTTATGTCTCATTTGTGGAGTTAAGTTGCTAATAAATAGGCATAATGAGAAAAATCTGTTCTATATTTGAATTTTACATTCTGAAACTTTGGTTTAGTGTGTGACCTAAATAATTTCGTTTTTTTTTCAATAAAGGCATCTTTTTGTTTAGTTTTGTATTTTTTATTCGTTCATGATAGTAGGTAACATTATACAATAAAGCACCGTAACTTGTGTCACATTATATACATAATTTCAAACGCTCACCTGAAACCATATAGAATTCCCGAGATGTGTCTCAAATCTGTCACTCAAAATTGCATATTTGTACTTAAAATACTCGCGAGGGAACATTATAAACACAAATACATATTACACAGTAAAATATAACCTCAAAATGTATTCTAACACTGAACTCATTGACATACTGACATTTGATAGTTTCACTAACATATGTATAGGAGTCTAAGGTGCAAATGCGTTTGTTGAATGCACACAATAGCAAATAATTGGTTATATAACTCTAGCTGATCGCATAAGAATTATTAGCGGGGACACGTGAAATTCCAACCCATAAACAGTTAGACTCGCTTATGCGTAACATTATCTTTAAAAATATAAACACTTGGTGGTGTCTGGTTATTTGAAAAACCTTTTTTATGTATATTTTTCAGCGTACACACACAAAAAAAACAACCATTTCTATGAAGATAGGTTTTTACGCATCTTTTCGTCTTCATCAGCTCATTAAACGTCCCCACCGAGGGGCACGAGCCTACCCGTATAGGGTGATTAAGCCTTAGTCGTTCACGCGGGCCCAGGGCGGGTTGGACGACTTCACGCACAACCTTTGAATCTCTTCGCAGGCGTGCGCAGGTTTCCCCACGATGTTTTCCTTCACCGTAAGAGCGTCGGATAACGTACATATATTTTTCGAAAATTCGAAAAACACATTGGTACGTGGCGGGATATGAACCTCATCCCTCCCGGTAGGAGGGCGATAGTCGACACCATCGAGCAACCGACGCTCTTACGGTAACGACGGTTTACGCATATTTTTTGCGAATTTTTGAAATAATTGCAACTGCAACATGTACAGCTAAGATAAACAATCATTTAACTTACTTATATCTCTCTTAAGAAAAAGGTAAAACTAGGGGAAGTTTTACCTGAAAAGTAATATCCATGAGTTCCATGACCCAAGTTCAATACTAAAGCTACACTACACTTAGCACTGAAACTGTGATCGCACTTTGAAGTTACTATTGGACGAGAGCGACCACTAACCACTAACAATCTAATCGTTCCACTTAATTGCTAACTTGTGCCATAAAAAACATATACTCCTACTCATATATCAACTAACACTATTAAACGTTTACCGATCATTTCGTCCGGCAGCCCGGATAATCGGCCGACATCATCGACGATTGTTAACAAGCAGTTAACTAAGCCGGTTACAGTAAATAGTCAATTGCAGACATCAAGCTAAAGCGATGGGTAAAACCACAGATTTCCCAATATCGGAGATGGGGCAAGCCGGGTTTAAAGTGCGACAAATGTAAGCTCAACGAGCATACACTGGCTACCAGTTTACGCTCTGTGAGACGAGTCAAGACGCACGAATATTAGAAGAAATTACCGTTTTTTTCCAAAATGCCATTCTGGCAATTGTAACATGCCATCAACGCAATAAATCAGTAAATTTACCAAGAATATAATAACTTTCACAGGTAAGAACCGAAAAGAAATTGCGACACTGGGACTGCCTATAAACTTGGCGGCTTGTCCAGTCTAATGTATATTCTGATGTCTGTGGGTAAAACATTACACGTACTAATTGTTACCATCATGGCTCCAATGTACATATGTTCCTTCTATCCTTTATTGAACTTTTCATTTCATGTAAAGTGCGAGTATGTCTAAAATAAACAATAAACTAGATGCACAATCTCACTCAAAAGTGTCCGCGGCAAGCCTGCCCATCGTGTCAATTGGGCAGAATTTTCATTCATAAGCACGTCGCTCGCTACATGTCATAATGACATAGTAGTGTGCTCGTGCTTTTGATTTTGTACTCTTTCTTTGGCGCGTTAGGGTCAAAATTTAAAATATTTAATTTTAGTTTCTAAATACAACATTTTTTTTTATTTATGTGTCACGGGCTCAGGCATTTTTTGGTTGATGTTTCTTCGTGTATGTGACTAGTATGTAGTCCCTAGTTTCTCTATAAAGGTAGTCGTGGAAGGTCAGCGTCACGGCGACTTCATCATCATTGCACATGCAGAGTAGTTTACCGTTGATGTGTCTTTTTACGTTTTCACGTATAAGTAAATGATAGTATTCTGCCAAAGTCTTTCTTGGCTGGTTTAAGCTTGATTTGGGTATTATGAAAATGTATAAGTGAATTTGACAAAGAACTCCACAATGAAATTATTGAACAAACTTCGTCATCATCATGATTTACCTGCCTAATATGTCCACTACTGATCGAAGGCCAGGCCGGATCTAGGGGGGCAACGGGCACGTGCCCGGGCGCACGTCACGGGGCGGCAAACCGACTAATGGACCACTCATCATTTACCTTACTTGCCGCGGAATAAATAATAGTACAAGTGCATGGCCATAGAAATACGACTGATAACCGAGCGCGAGTAAGGCATGTTACTGAACCATTACATTTTTTTGCATAGTTCTAAATAGGCGCCCGCAGATCACGGTCAGCAGGCGGGTGCAGCTGCGATCTGAGGAATGACGCTGTATACGAAAACTCTCTCGTCGATCTCTATACAGGGCAGCAGTGTATTATTTCAAAGTTACGTAGTTATTTCTCTATGTTAATTGATGCCAACTTAGCTGCTTTAAAGCTATATCATTTTCATGATGGACAGCTACAATTGAAAAAAAAAAATAAACAATTAAGCTCCTTTTACTTGCATCAAGCGACCACGTTTTTAAAGAAATATACAAAATAAATTGGAAATAAAACGCCTTTTCATCAGTGTGACTTCGAAAAAGCTGAGGCGAGTAGTCTTATTTCATTATAGAACTTAATTGATTAATATCAATACCAATAATTGATAAATTGTAACTTTTTAATGACATTGCTTTTTTGCCGAGGTTAGGATGGTTATGAAACAGCTTAAGCGTTATTAGACCCCCGCTACGACGGATATACCGCAGAGCTTTTGAAAGTAGGGGCACGCCAGTGCTTAAGACCCTTCAGAAGCTTTTTAATTCCGGAATCGGTGATGGTGCGACACCAAAGGTGAGGAGCAATGGCGTGGTGGTGTTCTTCTTCAAGAAAGGTGATTAAACCTTTTCCCTCTCTATTCAACCTATCGCAGTCCACTGTTGGACATTGTCTCATTTTGCGCCAGATATTCCGGTCCTCCGTTTTTCTCATCCAGACTCCACCAGCGACTTTTCGCAAGTTGTCGGTCCATCGGGCCGGAGGGCGTCCTACGTTACGCTTGCCAAGACGCGGTCTCCGCTCCAGAACTCGTCTGCTCCAACGGCCATCGGTTCTGCGACATCATTACCCACTGCCACTTCAGTTCGCTAATCTGGCGAACTATGCCGGTAATTTTAGTTCTTTTGCGGATAACATCATTTCTGATTTTATGTATAAGAGTCTCCCAACATAGCACGCTCCATCGCTCGTTGAGTAACTTTGAATTTCTGAACCAATCCGCAGTCAGTGTCCATGTCTCATCTGCGTATGTTGGTATGGGTAGGACGTATTTCTCAAAGACTTTTGTCCTTAAGCGTTGCGGAATCGTCGACGTGAAGATCTGATGTATCTTGCCGCCCAGCCCAAATGAATCCTCCTACTAGCTTCCCTTCCGAAATTGTGCCGGTCAAGTTTTAGCCCAAGTAAACTTATTCTTGGACAATCTGGAGAAGGACGCCACCGACGCTTATCAGAAACGCTACCGGTCTATAATTCTTCAAGAGAGCTTTATCACCCTTCTTAAAGAACGCTTGTGGACCACGCTTCCAGTGTAGTTCCCAGGTAGATGACGGCATTAAAAGAGCTCACCTAATGTCCTAAGGATGGGTTGTCCACCGGTGTTTAGGAGTTCTGTCGTAATACCGTCATCCCACGGGGCCCTTTCATTTCTCAGTTGCTTCAGTGCTGCACTAATTTCGCTAACGTCAACATCCGGGATATCCTACGTACAATAGTGCCTTAGTAGGGCACGTAGATTCCAAGTGGTTTTTGGAAAACTTTGGGCCCCCTGTTCTCCTTAATAAGGTCCTTAATTAACCTTGTATTGAAATAGTAGAATTCTCTGCGAACGAGTTTTCGTATCCGCTTGGAGAGAGCCTAATATTCCGGGTATGATAAGTTAAAGTCAAAATTCATTTATTTAAATTAGGCTTACAAAAAGCACTTATGAACGACAAAAATATACAAAAATATTACAAAAAAACAAATTTATTTCTTTGAACTGTTCTTTAAGAGAGTCACGTGGTCTAAGGTTGTAGATAAAAGCTCTCTTTGTAGCACAAATATTGTATCAATGTCGGCAGCCGTACCCCACAACGGTAGACCATACGACATTACATTATAAAAATGACTAAAATAAACTAATCTTGCCGTTTTTACATCTGTTACGAGTTATCTTAGATATTAAAAGCTTATTGAAGAATTAACGACCCATTACGATATTGTGCCACATCTTCAAGTTATTCTCCAGAGTCATTATGATCCGTCTCGCGCATATGTTTGACGATTTCCAGCCCTCCGAACAAGCCGGGTTCCTCAAAGGCTTCAGCACCATAGACTACATATTACATACGCTGTGGCAGGTTATACAGAAGAGCGGAGAGTATAACTGACCATTATGTTTGGCGTTTGTGGACTATGAGAAAGCCTTCGATTCGATCGAGACTTGGGCTGTGCTGTGTCATTCCCTCCAACGGTGCCTGACTTGACTACTGCTATATCGAATTGTTGAGATGTTTGTACGAGAGCGCTACTATGTCAGGCCGAGTACATGAAGAGCTTACCATTGGCTTATCATTGGCACCGAGGAGCAAGACAAGGAGATGTAATATCTCTGAAACTGATCACAGCTGCGTAAAAAGTTGCAGCTTTGTCCAAATGTCAATCAATTTGAGGACCTATTATATAAATTAGTGAAATAATATAGGATGATAAAGGTAAAAATAAACAAAAGAGGGTGGGGTGGGGGCGGCATTTCTAAATTTTTGCCCCACCCAAAAAAAATTGAAGATCCGGCGCTGTCGAAGGCCTACCCTAATATTTTCCACGCGGACCGATAACTAGGAGTCAATATCCATCTGCTTTCTGCCACCTTAACCAGGTGTCCAGGTCATTGATCCATATAAACACAGTGGTAATGGTACGTGGTGGGATTTGAACCTCAGCCCACCCTGTGGGGCGACGCTCTTATATATTCCCCTCCATAGCAAATTAATCCAAACAAATCTTAGCATTTGACCTATAAATAATATTAAGTACAGATATAACTCTGCCGCAACTGCGCTGTTCGCCATAAATCCAATTTGTCCAAACCACTGCAAAGCGATCGATCACTCAATAAATTCACAGATTTATGAATTAAACCGGCGAAATCGACAAGTTGCTCAATACCGATGGATTTACAAATTGTCGTATCGTCGACAGAAACTGCTTCATTGTACATTCGAATCCTTGCCATTTATGTACGAGTATGTGCTTTGATGTGACAGTTATAGAGTATCAAAAACTTTCTATAACTTGCTATATATGTTCATTGTTACGGTTCAATATTTTTTTGTTTGCTTTAAAATGCGATCTAGCATAAAATTTTCATAGATCGTATTCTTGAGAAGAAAAAGGTTCTATTGATAAATTTTAAAAGTATAAAGTTTCTTCGCAATTCGCTTGTTGAAACGAGAATATACTTATCGAGAATAAACAAAGTTTCGTTATTGTACAAAAATAATAATGTCTAACAAGTTTGGTTATACATAACTGCGTGAGAACTTTTAATACCGATATGTTCGCAAGCACTGAACGCAGACTAACTACAAAGATGTGTAAGAACAAGAAAGCCGTAAATATTGCATTTATACCGTAATATTAATATCCTGTCTGAATGAGAAGTCTTTGTGAAGGTACATTGGTCAATACTGCAGGACCGGCGATTGTTGGCCAAGAACAGAAGACGATGTCTTCGTCTTAGAAAATATAACTTTAGATGCCTAACAGCCTTGTCTCTCTTCACCATACATACAGGTTGCGCCGAAGGTATCAGATATCTTTTCAGACAATCAGGTGATTCAGCCTATAATGTCACTTTCATTATGCGCCCCATGGGGTATCGAACCCACGACCGGATTATGCAGTGCTCTAAAGCAGCGCAAAGACATTTAGTCTACGAAGGCAGTTGCTTTATTACACTGTGCTAGTTCAATTCCTTATTTAATTATATTTAAAACTACTCTATTTAAGATGACAGATACTGTAAATACAGCCACTGCAATCAAAGTAATAACAAATAATCAATAGTCGCATGGTAAATAACACGGTACTTTCAAGAGCAATTTATTGACCGTGTCTAATAGAAAATTGTTGCAGCAATAATTTGTATCCAAGATACGGTATTTATTTCATATATGTACTCGTATATGCACAGTAATGTATATACATTATACCAATCTAAATATTTTTTAGAACAAATAAAGAAATAAAAATTTTTTATGTTATAAGTGTACAGGGCACGGTCAAGACACTCACCTCATGGTAACTAATACACCTGACCATGACAGAGCGGCACTGATGGAGACCAACAACTGAACACCAGAGACAACATATATTAGGTCTCTTATACCCGGTAACTTCACTAGCTACATCCCGAAAAGTGCATAAACTCTCCTATTTCACGGGACTATCTGGCACTGCGGTGGTACCTACCTAGACCATATCGAGTCTACCACCTAGTAAAGTGTGTGAAAATCAGTGGATAACTGATATTCACACAGAGTCAGCTAACCCCAAACAAAGCTAGGGCTCACAAGCTCCTATGGCTATGAGTACTAAAAACGGATAAACCTACTTATTTTACTACTACTTCAAATATAGCTTGAGTGAAACCTTAAGGTAGCTTGCGTTAGGTATAACTGTGTTTAGGAGGCCCGGCAAAGACAGGGCCGACCGTCAGGACACTCCGGTGATTGCCAAAAGCGAACTCGGGGTGCCCGATCCATTGGCGGGTGAGGATACGCCGGAGTGGGGTTTAGTGGGTAAATTCGCAGTCGTGGCGCGCTCTCTCATTTTGAGAGAGTGCGCCACCACGGCGAACTAGTCCCACATGGATATGTGCGCCGCAGCCTCGATCTTCTGGCGCGGAAGTCGAGGACTTCCCCACTCAGGAAAAAAAAGGTATAACTGTGTTTGGGCTGAAAGGTGAGACACGACAGGACACTGTGGGTTAAAAACTTTACGTCACAACTTTGCAAATACCTACATCGAGATCCTTACTTCGGGATCACGGGCGTACGACCATTATAGGCGACAGTTATAATTTAACACCAGCTGATCTGTCTGGATGATTGCTAACTTTTAAATTAAAATTCTATTATGAATTAGAGATGATAAGATATAATATTGTACGATCCCACAAAAAAAACAATTTATAGTTGAAAAAATGGCAGTCTTATTGGTAATAAGCAATCTATTCCATGCAACCATAATGAATAAAAATGGAAAAAATATTATCGACCCGGTCTAATCAGTTATTCGCTAACTTAACTTTTGATTTCCAATAAAAGAAACTAACACTGTCTTCAACGTACACACATGACCATCCATTATGCAAAGCCTCCACCGTAAATGTGTAATTATAGAATTTCTCTGAGCATACAAGGTCGCAAAGCGTTAGAAACGTGCGCGTGCGCAGTCGCCGATGGAAACTTGACGCCTTCCAAAAAGGACTAACTGACTCATTCATTGCTAGGGTTGCCAGGCGTCCGGATAAACTGGACATGATAAAGCTTTTTGACTGTTTGTCCGGTCAAAATTATGTTGGATGTTAGATCCCCGAAACTGTGTAACGCAGGCAACGCAAAGGATGTCATTCGGACAACATGATTGGCCTGAACGAGACGAAAACGTCAATGGAGAGTATTTCTCATGTTCGTTTTGTTGACGATACCGTCATCGTGACACAGTCATCGGAAGAGCTTGCTGAACGCCTAAATGAATCTTCCGACGGGCTTGGCATGAATCTATACAAGACGGAAGTCATGGTAAATGACCATGTCATGGCACAACGCGTCGACGGCATAATTCTCAAAGTCGGGCAGGAATATGTCTACCTGGGCCAAAGCACACCGTACTGTTTCTACCGTATATACTTCGGGGACTGTGCACAGGAACTGCATGACCTTGTTCCACCAAGCCCATTTTCACATCGGATTACCCGACAGTCGGCAAAACGCCATCCGTACACGGTGGTTATTCAAAGAGTCATACGAAGTATTGAACCTCGTTTTTTATTAACACTGCGAAGCTGTGGAGCTCGCTGTCAGAGTTTGTGATTCCCGAAATTAATTTTGGGACCTTAAAATCAAGAGTCTTATCTAGGTAAGCATGATCCATCCTAGGCGCAATGTCTGTGCTTAACATCAGGCAAGGCAGCGTGAAAAGCGAACCTATATTTTTTAAAAAGTGATCCAACCTGTGACCGTCCATTCTATTCATATCCAAAGTTGAAGTCGCAGGTCTGCCCAGTTATTAAGTACGACCTGGCATCCCTATTTCACAGCCCAAGAACCGCTGTTATGCGACCGTTCTGACACGCAATACGCACTGATTAGTTATTGTACACTATAGATAACTTACGACAAATACCCATGCGGTGTAATGAAGTTGTACACCAAGGGCTCGACCGCTTGGAACATATGATTAGCATGGTCATATCTTTTGAATTGGACAACACTTAAGTGGTTTCTATGTAGGTATTTTAGTAACGAAAAATATCAATATAATTATAAAAATGTTTATCCATATTTTTTTAATTGTAAATAATGACGACCCATTTGGTGTTGCGATTGAGGCGTCGACTGCAACACCAAGGGTTCCGGGTTCGATCCCCGGGCAGTACAAACATTTGTGTGCATGAACATGTCTGTTTGTAATGGTCTGGGTGTTTTCTATGTATAATATGTATGTATTTTCAAAAAAATGTATATGTTTATCCGTTGTTTAGTACCCATAATACAGGCTTCACGTTTAACTTGAGGCTAGATGGCGCTGTGTGAATGTAAAAAAAATAATCAACTGATCGTAATCGTTTCGTTCTCAGCCTTAAAGGAGGGTTTCCTACGCTATGCTTGCCAAGACGCGATCTCCACTCCGAACTCGTCTGCTTTTGAGTTTATGTTTATATTATGTATTTCATATAATAATAAATAAATTCAGTTTACAAACCACTAATCCACAATAGACTACACGGGTGAAATACATATCAATCGGACAGGAAGCGCATACGCATCGGGAATTCGATGCCTCCGCCATTTTAAATCTATTGTTGTTAGGGTCACCACAAAAGTATATCAAGACGCTCATTTCAGACAGCCATGTGAATTTTTCTTTACTAACTGTGCCCGTGGCTTTGCCTGCGTGGAAATAGTAGGCTTAGTACCTAATTAAGCCTACTCTTACTTCTTATTCCATTAGTGAAATTACTGAAAGTCGGACACCGTTTTCAAGATTTGCCAGAACAAACTCAGACGGTAGTCATTAACCCTTTAACCGCCGCTAGCAGATATGTCACACAAAATCAATAGATTTTCTATTGTGTCTGGAATCCTGGCGGTTAAAATGATAAACACCCAATCGACATTGGACTCGCGGAGCATGTTACGGTCAAATCTGGCCATAAACATGCTGTGAGGGAAAGACCGTGCCCAGTATTAGGACGTTAGTCTTAAGCTTTTCATATTCACACACACTAAATCAAAACAATTTTTACGGATTTAACTCGTAGTGTATGATTACTTCTCTGCCCGTGACCTCGATAGCTGCAAAGACTCAAGAGTCTTAAGTAGGGATAATAATAAACAAATATTCTACCGACAACCAATTTCACGATATTTTTCGAAAAAATAGTTTCAATGCAATCGTAAATATTATATAATATTCCATAAAGGCGGTGTTTTTATTGTAACAACCCTAATACCGACACATAAATAGAGCCCAATAAACGTATGAGGTATTTGGAAACGGTTCACTTCTTAGCTGTCAGTATTGTCACTGTAAATTTCACTCAAATATGGACTCTATTTCAAAGTGCACAAGACACCAGAAAATAAGCCAGAATTTGTGGTAACGCCGGAATACTTCAGCGTTAGAAGTCGCTCCGGAAATACGCAACGCACACAGAATCATAATGCAGTTGCTGACAACGCTTGCATTATGCAATAGGGCGAGATACTGGATAGAATGAAATAGAAAATATATTGTTATCAAGTTAACCGTATTGTTATGATCATGTTTTTTTTCTTAATTAAAAAGGCGTCAGAAAAAATATATTTTCTATTGAGTTTCCTGGCGTTCAAGGGGTTAAAAGTCAAGCTAAAAGCCCAAAACAACCAGCGCAAACCGTGTGCGTCTATACAACCCGGAAAATTGCCAACATATTAAATGATTCCCATTGCGATCTGCATTCAATTCAATTCAAAACGTTTATTTCAGGCCGGTAAGCCCATATAAAAAGTTAGTAACAATTTCCTTACAAAAGTAATGTTAGTAAATACAATTACATTATTAATTTCATTCATGTGGATAGTCACCCACCTCGAGTAGAGAGGTGACTCCCATCCGCAAATCCATCAATGCTCGCCTCCGCACATTCCCGACGCACTGCACCGCCACGGCAACCCCAACAATACCGTCAAGGCATTGTTATATTGGACTCGCAGATCGCTGTATGCCCGCCGGTTAAAGTTTCCCAAAGACTGCATGTGTAGAATGTTTGGCAATATGCCTTAAACAGCGTAATTTTAACGCATTATAATATTATCATCAACTACTGTCCATGTCAGCTCTTAATACATTTCTCGAAACAGCATAAATGAACGTAGATATAAAGAAGATATTGCCTCTGATAACACGTTATAACGATACTAATTTAACTAAATTGCTTCACTGCTGATCATAGGCCTCAGAAATAACTTCCACTTCTAACAGTCGGAAGCTAACAGCATATCATCATCATCAGCTCATCTAACGTCCCCACCGAGGGGCACGAGCCTACCCGTACAGGGTGTTTAGGCCTTAGTCGTCCACGCGGGCCAAGTGGGGCTTGGACAACTTCACGCACAAACTTTTGAATTTCTTCGCAGGCGTGCGCAGGTTTCCTCACGATGTTTTCCTTCGCCGTAAGAACTTCGGATAACGTAAATATAATTTCGAAAATTCGAAAACACATTGGTACGTGGCGGGATTTGAACCTCAGCCCTCCCGGTAGGAGGGCAACAGTCCACACCATTGAGCCACCGACGCTCTTACATATAGACGATAGAAAATCTATTGATTCAGGCGCTTACGACGTTTTGATGGTCAAAGGGTAAAACGACTGTTTTGACGACGTATCACCTCATTTTAGATTCAATCACGTAGAGAAACCCCAAGCAAGTACTAGTTATGGTATCTATTAATATAGAAGCGGATTCATTTGACGATAACAGGTATCCCAGGTTAGGATACAAATTGGCAATTTCACGGCGAACAGGAGGCGAAATTGAACTTGGAAAGTGTCGGAAATTGTCCGTTTAATTTGAACATGACTGGATTAAATGGTTATATTTTACACACTATATGTAGCTTGAGGTAAGTATAAGGCCTATCTGGTAATAAATCATGCATAGCCTGTGGACATCACAACACCAGGTCGTCCATAAATGCGTTGTCGAACCTTCAAATAAATGTACACTCTTATTTGAAGAACTTACGAACTGTCATATAAGTTAGAAATTTATAAATTTAAACAGAGCCCAGATGGCTCTCAGCCCAAAATCCGGAATAACTAGAAGCGTCAATGTTAATTTTTTGAATCAACAATATTCCGTATATATAAAGGTAGATACGCCAGCCGTGTCTCAAAAACGAACCGCCAAAGAGAATACAGTTGTAGGCTCTTCGTTGAGATAAATGTACGCTCATTCGAAATATATGTATGTGTGCTGTCACTGCATTCGGAACACTTTTTTCACGAATCTATACTTTTTGCATCATTGTTTTGAATGCCAATGATTCATATAAGCGTCAGAAACAATAGATATTCTATGGTGTCTGGATTCCTAGCGTTCCAAGAGTTAAAGCTTTGCAATCGCCACACTGTAAACAAACAACGAATCCCAGCATGGAAATTACACAACATTTAATTTTAGTATAGACTTTATTGACATCGGTAACAGCTAGCTCGTAAACTCTATCATGTTGATATTTTCCATGCATATTACATCGGGAACAATGAACCCGGACCGGCGCATACGCAGTACGATTAGTTAAATATTTAACGAGTTACCCTAACACAAAGTATCACTGCGACATACAGGCGTCTAACAATATGATTATTGCAATAATGATAGTACGTGCTGCTTCAGTCATCACGATCTGGGTGCGTTGACTCTAATCAATGAAATAGTAGAATAAATATTAATTCATTCGATTTATATATTTAGATAGGTTTAGATGGTGCCTGTATAAATATACATCTAAGCAACAAGCTACATAAAGTACATTTATAAAGTTAACAAAAATAAATAAAAATTTGAGGTTCGCATCCAGAGATGAACAATAAACTAACTACCTATATAGATGCACAATCACGAATAAACCTCAACCATAAAATGCCCCAACCCCATGACACATACGTATACTTCTTGTTATATATTATTCATTTAAATTTGACCTTAACGCGTCAAAGACAGAGTACAAAATCAAAAGCACGAGCACACTACTATATCATTATGACATGTAGCGAGCGACGTGATTATGAATGAAAATTCTGCCCGACACTTACTGAGTGACATTGTGAATATAGTTAGTTTATCTAAGGTCGCATCCACAGGACTGTAGACATCGGTCTTCAGATTTTAGGTAAAGGTAGTAACGGAATCGTCTTAGGTATTTTGTGCGTTAAAAAGATGTATCCGATCATTCATATTTTTTTTATGTTCTATAGGCAGACATTTGACCGCCATCTCGCCTGATGGTAAGTGATGATGCGGCCTAGGATGAATCACGCCCGCCTAGAAACAGCCTATAACAGACAAGGGTCGTGATCTTCTATATTCTGTATGTAATTCCATCAATCACGATCTTAGCGAGACAATGGTACACGTTCGGTAGTGTTCTACGAAACGCGCGTGTTCGCGAACTATTACGCATTTATATTGTACTGTATTCCTTGAATTCATATCAAATAAACACTAGATATAGGAACACTATGGTCAAACCATATCACACGTTTTGTACAAGTACGTGTGAAGTTACATTCTAAATTGTTGTGCCTTAAAACTTTGTTCCACGTTTAATTAACATTGACTAAGAGGCTACAATGATATATGACCTACTTAGAACAATCCATTTACGTCTGGCGCAAAATGCGGGAACCTATGTCCAACGGACTGCGATTTATATTGAAGACACAAAAGAAGAAAAATAGGAACGTACTTGCTACGTATGTGCTCGTCGAGTACTTACGTACGTGCTCGTCTGGAAATCTGTATTCGTAGTATAATATTTTATTGTAGCAAACACTGTGATCTCATTAACATCATTATATCGATACAAAATAATAAATAACTAGTAAGAATCAAGTCATCAATATGTAGTTAAATCGTTGAAAATTTTAAATGAATTGTGAGTGTATGAACTCATATTTTTAGTTTAAATGCAATGCAGCAAGTCACAAAGATGTGCAGATAAACATTTCATGTAAAATCACTTAGTAGCCCGTGAGTGGCGGGCGAGCGAATGCTTTCGAAACACTGCGTGGGCGCATCAATAAAACCATACAACATCGGTGTATTGACATAACTCCAGTGCTGTAGCACTAATTTCGTATTGAACATCTCATGTTTATATGTTGGAAAAGAATTCTTACCGGATTCTAAAAATCCGACTTATTTCGAATCGTGGTATAGTCATAAAAATATGATAATAACAATTGACAAAAGATCTGTAATAGATTGATTTTTTTTTTGTTTCTTGGTTATTTGTTTGATCTTTTAAGTGTTATTTTAGTTTCAGATATTCGCCAATTCATAATTATGTTCAAAAACCATCAGAACTTTTTCAAAACCAAACTTTGACGGCTTTGCTATTGAATTATTATGGAGTATTTTTTTTTAATTCTTCAATGAATGGTATTTAAATTGACGACTGTTTCCCTAAATCTATATAACTTAGGGAAGCTATTTTTATGACACCGCCCGATCTGTATCTGGTGATCGAGACTGGATGAAACGTGAAACAGGAATATTACGTGCAATGGGCCTACCCTTTACGCATCGTTCTTTGATTAAAAAGTATACAAAGATTCAGTTTTTTTGAATAGTAAATAAATATTTTCTTTAAAAAATACAATTATGGAAACGGATGTGGTTCGAATCGATATAAGGAAAATCAATCAAACGAATAACTATATTAAAATGTGTAAACATTCAATATATAATTCCCAAACTATCAACCTAGTATACATCCGCGTTTTTCCACAATAATGATCTCACGGCCGTTTTAAATTCCATCAGAACTACATTTAAATAAATTGCTTGAATAAATCAATTTACCATAAAACAATGGAGTTACATTCATCGACATGACTTTCAGAATTTAATCAAGTTTATATTTAGATACCTTTTGCATGTTTATTTACCGTACACCTCAATAGCGTATATTAGATAATACAAAAACTGGTAACAAGCAAGGTCAGCTGCGTTTAACTTCTGGCGTTATAATAATGTAAGCAGACGAGTTCTGGAGTGGAGACCGCGTCTTGGCAAGCGTAGTGTAGGACTCACTCCGGCCCAATGAACCGACGGTTTGCGAAAGGTCGCTGATCGAGACTGACCGGATATCTGACGCAGAATATGGGAGACCTATGTCCAGCAGTGGACTGCGACTTCAGGAGACAACAACTGTCATTTATTCGGAAAGTATACTTCATTGGCTGTTTGGCATACACGGCATCTCCAGGAGACGTCACACAATAGATTTTCTATTATATCTCAAATCACCAGATTTGAGGTATATGTAGCTTTCCTGTTTATCCATTTCCTCGAAAGTTCATTGGGGTAAATGAGATTGGAAGCCAATGAATCCTGATTATAAGATACTAGGATATTCGGTTACACCACCTATCATTTTGTTAGTAAATCTCTAAAATTATTTCTCGCGCTTCAACAAATTCTCAATCCGCTGCCCATTTGCGCCGTCCTAGGCATTGCATGTGTGGTGGCATACAAGGAAAAAACGCATAATTAAACTCAGATTTATGCATTAATTTATAAAATATCAACCCATTTACGATATTACAGTAGGTACTCAGTATTAAGTCGGCATACCTGCCCTTTTATAGAATATCCCGCAGTCCCGTTGAGACATGCCGAGGCGTCGGGAGCGCGCCTAATGATAGGGATCGGTAGCGTGCAAGAAACAGCCAGGGTTGCCAAACGTACGAGGTTCCTCGTACAAATACGAGATTTGTGGACTTCCGTAAGAGGTACGAGGACACTATCAACCTCATACAATTATGTACGAGATTTCGTAATATGATAATGTGACATATTAAAAACTAGTGACATCTCTCAGAACTTAAACTTTTACACAAAAAAATCCCTTGGTCGCAATTAGGCGATCATTATCTGCAGACTGTAGTAGCTATGACAACCGGGAAAACCCCATTTAATAAAATATTTTGCTCTCCGCATTAGTCGTCTCTATCACAAAGTGATGATTTTTTAGTAAGGAGCTAGCAAATGATTATTTTATTTAGTATTTTTAATGATAAAAGCGTTTTTTTTTATATACGAGGTTTGAAAGTCAAAGAACGAGATTTTTAGCTGCTTATGTACGAGGAATTTCGTTTCGGGGTTGGCAACCCTGGATACAGCGCTTGTAATCCTAAACGACTTCGGGCATTGGCAAACGCGAGGCCAAGTCACACATACTTAACAAACCGAATTCTAATTATGCTCTCTCTCTCTCTCTCTTCAACCTGTTACAGTCCAACAACTGAACATAGGTCTCACCTATTTTGCGCCAGATATCGCGATCCTCCGCTTTCCTCATCCAGGCTCCACCAGCGACCTTTAGCAAGTCGTCGGTCCATCGAACCAGAGGGCGACCTACGCTACGCTTACAAAAAGTAAGTATGCTTAGATTTTATTAATACTAATCATGGCATCATCTTTTAAGCAGATAATGCATGTATGAGGTGGTAATGCTCTACTATTACAGTAAATTAAATATATAATAAATAAATATCCACCGACATTCACACAGCGCTACCCCAAGTTAAGCGTGATGCCTGTATTATGGGTACTAAACAACGGATATACATTTTTTTTTGTAAATACATACATATTATGCATAGAAAACACCCAGATCATTACAAACAGACATGTTCATGCACACAAATGTTTGTACTGCCCGGGGTTCGAACAATCCACTTCTAGACTTAGGGCCTACTAAAGGTGCAGTGTAAACTGTAATAATACTATAATTTCTTAAGAGTATGTTTTTGTAGGTTGTCCTAATAAACAAATTAATTCTTTCATTGAACCGGTCTTGGCCGTAACACTGCCACACCTCCACATTAAATTTACATAAGCATACGTGTTAATGGTTGCCAAGATAAGATCCCAGTGTCTATAATCAGTAGTAACATGATCAATGCAGACAAATTATATATTCTAAATATGGATTGGGGCTTTTAAAGCAATGATGCATCCAGCATATCCAATTTCCACGTTAACGCTGGTACGTCATGACGAGCGATGTAGAGTAATAGTTGAGAAGTCCGCTACTACACCAAGGTTTCGGGTTCGACTAATTTCTGTGCATGAATAAATTACACGGTAAGGCGGAATCGACGAATAAATGGTTTTTCTTAGTGTATTTATATTTAAAAATATAAACCTTAAGTACTTCTTCAATGTCTTAACGAGTCAATATGGAATTATATTTGATGATGCCACCAATATTAGACTATTTCAATCACCCTTAAGTAGGTATTGAAGTCATCTGGATATCCTACGCCTCAAACATGGTCAAGCTTTAGCTTATACCTTATAAAAGTTATATAGAAATTTTAATCGTTTAATTTACATCGTAGTATCAAGATGATTTCCTTGCATTTTATTCTTGCCGTTTAAAGACTAAAGTTTGTATATTAAACTTAAACGTGAAGTCTCTTCACCATATTTCCCAAATAATAACGAATAAATATAATGATACGATTAAATACGCGATACATACAGACCAGTGCGTGTATGGAACGCAACTGTTTTAGGTTCTTTTATGTTAAAATTGTGTAGGATGCTTGCCTGATGATAAGTGATACGCCCAACCATGACAGAGCGGGATTGAAGCAGACCAACTACTGATAGATAGTCATTATCCACCATCAATGCCGCACTGCGCCCGACACCCGAGACGACAGATGACAGGTCTCTTAAACCCAGCGATTTCACTAGCAAGGTAGCGGGGTTTTACTACACTGCATTATTGCTACCGCTACACCCTTAAATCAAAGTTTTCCTCTATTCACGTCATTTTTTATCTTAATCACCTGTACCCATATTAGATGCGCCATACTTGGAAATAGAAGAGTTTTCTTTCAACTGGTTCCGAACGTTATCGCTTTCATTTACGTTTTTTATAGAAATACTCACTCATATAAACGCAAAAATATTTATGCGAATTGTAGCCCTAGTCTTATATCGAAATACATCACCACTTTCAATTTAGATGTTGAACATGACGCTGGTGCTTACCTGTAACAAAATAATGTTTGTTAATAACAATTATCAATGGAATGCTTAAGGTTTTACAAATAAATGAAAAAATCTTCACGTTATCCACTACAGTAACCTCTATGAGGCATAATTTTGTCTATGGTTCTATCACTAATAGTGAAATGAGCTTTTGTCTAGTGAAACACATTTTGTACAAGAATTGTTACGAGGCCGGCGTGGTCGAAAGTGGATATGCTGCCGGTTGAATCTGGAATTAAAAACCTTGCCGGTAGAATATGGAATACAATTCGGTAGAATGCGGATAAAAATTTCACCGATAGAAAAATTGCTGGTTGAATTGCTCGTTTTATCTGCTAATTTGCATACATTACATTACATACAGAACAAATCAATAATCACAAATACCAAGGATCTGCTTCCACTGGAGATGGCTATCAACGGGATCCTCAAGAGATTTGACCAGTCCCTAGTCTCATTAAATTTGAACGAGGAAAAACACTTCATACTTTATTAGCAAATACATACATATTATACACCAACAACCAATACTGATAGCTACATACATGTTTAGTCTTTGATTATTCTAATAATCAAAGAGTCGAGAGTAAATAGGTTTCTTCTAGGTCAGCGTGTTTCATCCTAGACATCGTCGATGTTTAACACCAGACAAGGCGTAGTCAAACGCTGGCCTATTTAATGTAAAAAAATAAATAAAAATAAAAATAAAATAAAACATACACCTTAGTCCCAAAGGGGTAAGCAGAAATAAAAAGTATACATTAAAAACCTATAAACAAATAGAGAAAAACAATATATCTCACGCTAATTGGCATCAAGTCAACGCCGAGAAACCGCCTTTCACCAGATATCAGTCGACACGTATCTAGAATATACAAAATCCCAACTGCTAAAGAAGACCGCCAAGATGCAATCTGGGCAAACGCGACTCAACCACTAAACACTTTCGCCTAATTATGTTCTCGTACACGCAATCGCATACATTATTTTTTTATGAAAAAAGTTAAGAATCAAGCAGATAAGTAATAAGTGTGGAAGATCCATAATAAGCCTAACAGCAAAATTTATTTCCTGCTTTTCAAAACACATAAGTGCCAACATTCCTTTTCCCCTGTTTGTCATATACGATGATTCCCCTGGATACTCCAGGATGGCTCCAGGGGAGCCTGGCATGGCTGAATGCTATGGATACTCCAGGATAAAGCCTATCTGTCAAGTTAACCTTAATTTAACTGCTCTAACCTTATATAAACAATTAACTAACTATATGCACAAGCACACTCAAAAAGTGTCAGCGGCAAAATAATGCCCATACGTCAGTTGAGAAAAAAATGTCATTCATAATCACGTCGCTCGCTACATGTCATAGTGACATTGTAGTATGCTCATGCTTTTGATTTTGTACTCTTTTAATGACGCATTAAGGCCCAAATTTTAATGAATAATATGTCATAAATATAACATGTTGTGTTATATTTATTTGTATTATTGCGGCTCGGACATTTTTGGTTGATATTTCTTTGTGATTGCGCATCTAGTTAGTTAATTGTTCATCTAAGGTTCTATCTAAACCGATATGTATGTCTGTAATTTCGTCACTCGTACAATAATTGCATACCTCACGTGAGCACTGTAGGCATTTGTTGTGTAGGTGACAAATTATACATGGCATTACTGCCGTCCTTGTCGCGCTATCAATATTCAATCCCTTCTAATTGCAGTCCTTTGGCCATCTTTAACGAATCGCTAATCAAGATGCTGAAGCTGATGTATGACATCTCTAATATGTTCGCGTTTGTGATAAATACTGTTAATTGTTCATTTAATACGTTATTTAACGTAACGAATTGCGATATTGGAGACCACACAGAAGATTTTACTAGAAATATGTTATATCTTTAACAGTCCGGGTTAGTCTAAGGGACTGTCCTGATTAGTTGACGGATTTTCCCTAATTCTACGTAATACGTGATACTTACCGCCAGTGAGAGTTACATTGTACAATAAGTCGTCTTATCTCAACAAGTTAAAGTCAAAGGCTCACCTATATCGAGTTAGGTTGAACAAAGAGGTTGAAAAAATAAAAACTTATGGCAGGCGCTAAATTTTAGCGTCTGCCATAAGTTTTAATTTTTTATTGTAATAAATCGTAAAGGGAATCAACGAAAAATTACGCTCAGTCATAAATATATCAATCTGGATTTTTATTACTAGTTTTTAATCTGATTAATAATAATCAGGAGCTGCAAATCGAGTTATATAATAACCTTTGCCACTGGACTTGGTTTATTGCCATAATCGCACATTCCAAATGAGAATCTCACTTCCAATTATAATACCACTCAAAATATTGGCAGTCATGTTTAAGTACTCATTAATTAACTTAAGGTTAATTGGTAGCAGAATAAAATCATTAACAAGTTATCAATCACTTATACACGGTGCTAAATAAGTGACAATAATAATTGACTAGGATATAAGTTTGGTATTAAGTAATTATGGAGCTCTAAACTAATTTTAAATCGTTATAGTTTCGAAGAAAAACACGCTTCAAAAATTGACCTACTTTTTAAAAGATCAACCCTGTTGAGTGTTAATGACCTCAAAATAATAGAATATCAAATTGCAGATTGACACACATTTTCTACCTACACTAGAATCTTGAACATTTAAAATACATATTCTTACCTACTTGATGTATTATAAGTACCGCGACTTCTTTTTATTGCCAAGCTTAAAGTAACTGTGTTCACATACACATCTTAAAGTTAACCAAATTCAATATACATCTATTTTAATAGAAATGACATTCCGAATATGCTTCATTAGTTCATTCATTTCTAAAGGTACACATTTTAATTCAATAAATTATTAAAAATAATACCTAAATAAAACAAAAATCCCCTAATGTACAAAACCATGACGTTTGAACGTTTTTATTTCATTAAAACACAATTTTGTAACCTTTGCTAATTATCTGACAATATCTTTCAAGAAAAGAACGTTAATAACTTAGATTAACAGTTAGTTTATTGTTCATCTAAGGTCAATAGTTACCGAAAATAATTTGCCTATTTGTGTTTGCGCAGTGACAGTCTGCATCAATAACTCTTTGTTTTCTAATAACAATAAAACAAAAAAAACAAGTCGCGTCAATTAGCATTCAATATTTATTCTTATGTTAAAGGAATAAAGTTGAAAATGTTGCTTCTTACGTAATGAGATATGTCATTTTTCAGTTCATTAATGAACATTTAGCTAGTTTTTGCTATTCGCCGCTAGATGACGCAACTTTTCTTCCTCTAATGTGATTATAGCTTTTAAAACAAGTAAAATAAGATATAAAATTGCGCGGCACTGTCTCATTCCCTTGACCTTGACGTTAGTTCTAGCCGCTCAGTTAGAGATGTGAAATTAATGGTAAAGAATCATTCAAATAAACATCGATTTCAATATTTTTAATCGATTCGTCTACTTGATCGTAAAATTGATTTTTTAATCAATCCTATTCTTGAAATACAAGCATGCTTTACGGCATACATTCAATATGCATGTTTGGTTGATATAAACAATCAATCATGTTGAACATCAACCAACCAATATAAAACAAAAGCTTATAATCTTTTAATTCTTTATAGTATTTCAAAGTAAAAGCACAAGGAAACCAAATATTTGGTAACTATTATTAATACAGAATTGCATGCTCTTTTTTAAAATAATCGTTTAATGGTACTGACTACTATTTTGTTGTATTTATTCACAAATAATGATCCAAATTAAATTCAAACAAATAAAGCGCCCATTTAACATTTGAATAAATTTATGTTATCTGTGATACAACGATAATTTTTAAACATAACGACTTCGTTTTGGTCTCGAAAACGTAAGTAAAAAAGGTCTTTTATTTCAATTTCAAAATACATTCAATAAATAATTTACAAGTAATTTTTAAAATATTTATTAAACCTATGTAAATCGATTAAAAATAACCAATTGAACCGTTTTATAACAATTGATTATTTTTTAACAACCCTATTTTACCTACCGTAAATTTAGTCATGTTTACCATATTGCATCATCCATATTTTGAGTCGAATCTTGTCTTTATTTAACCTCAAAAGGTATTTTCTCCAGGGAACGTTATGAATGAAATACATGGCATTAATAGTTCGTAATGTTTTTCACGATTACTAGTAGGCTCTATTTATTCATGATAATAGCGTTGGTAGCGGTATCGAGCACAAATACAATACAACATGTGGATTTATAAGATTCTGCCAGTGACGAAAATGGAGCAAAATTTGTGTTCTCAATGGATCTCATTATCAATATGGTACGACGGGGGTCGGAAGAGGCCGCAGCGCGGGCGGTGCCTTGCTCAGCACATCCGGGGATCAGTGTCTAGTGTTCAAAAATAGCCTTGTGAAAGTGATTTGGTGAAATGATAGGTGCATTTAAAATAAACGCCAGTGCCCCGCCTTCCCTGTAACTTTTTAAAGCTTTTGTAGGGAAAACAATGAACGGTGTGAATGTTACGAAACAGGTAAATAAAGATCATTGAATCTTAATTGTATTTTTAATTTTCCTTTATTTTATACGATGATTGATGTGATGAATCAATATTTAAAAAATACTTACAGTGAAATACAACCTAAGATTACATGTAAAAAGTTTGCCGCGTTTCAACCGCAGCGACATAGCCCGCTTTTGGCTTCAGCAGCTTCTACTATTATTCTAAAAGGTCAATGACTCTACGCTACTTATCATTCAGGGTTGTCACAAAATCTTATGATATTTTAATTAAAATAAAATGTATGTATGATCAGAATCGAGTCTACGCACCGGATTTTACTGTCGTACATTTTAAATATTGTAAATATTGTCACCCTTCATTATTATTGCTTACTTATTTAACACCGTGTAAGAAGTCATTATATTACTGTTGGCAAATGACCGACACAGTTTATCCGAGTAAAGCTTGGGTTTCCTTTTCACACACATATTTAGCCTCTCCTATTTACTTAACACCTGGATTATAATAATAAAAATTGCCACACTTAGCATACACAAACATATACTTAGTGTTCGTAAAGTTAGTCAATGTAAAAAGTGATAGAAGGCGCTGATCCGTCTAGCGGCTCAAGTATTATTTCCAAACAGAGCATTAGTTTTTCTATACAAAATCAGTACATCACGTTTCTTTTAAAAATTGCCCGAGGGACAAAACTTTAATGAATGAAACTCAAACGATGATAGATGGGACATATTAGTTGAAATATATTTTAACTAAAATGTATTTTTTAATAATTAGTATAGTAAATTAAATGGACAACATTTATTTGATAACCTTTTACTCCACAGCTCTCACAATCAACCAGCACCATGACCCAACAATGGCTTCTGTTATTTCGCAATACAATTTAGATGTGTAGGAGACAAATTATACGTGAGATTAGCAATGAATTTAAAATTACGACACCGCCATTGTTTGCCGATACATATAGTACCGAGCCATTCATATATCTCACCACTTTCGCATAGTTATGACGGACGCAAATATGCAAGTACTAGATATATCGATTATAATCCAACCGGCACATTCTAAGAAACCAGTTTCTGTGTAGTAACTCTTCAAATGCCACGACATAATCGAAGGTAAACACAAACAATGAATGAAATAACCGCATGTTATATAAACGAGTGTATTCAATAAAGATTTTAAATTGAAATTTGTTATCACCAATAGGACATCAAGGGTCCCAGCTTTCAGGCTCTTTCCAGCGTCAGTTTTCGTCACTTAATGTTAAATAACGACGAATCATAGGATGATCGAGAAAAAACTATTGACATAACTTTAAGTCCCTTATTGTAATATTCCTTTTCGGGTAATATTCTTCAAATCATTTTCTCATCGTGACCCTTAATGAAAGTAAACCTAACAATCAAGGTTATGCCAAAATCAAGCATCTTAAAATGTTACCCACACAATAATATGTCATCAACCGACCTTGACGCTTCGACATAACTCATGAATAATATTAAAACAGTTACTCAGAAAAATATATCATAGCCATAACGAAAATATATGTCGGAATAGGGTCTTCTTGGGCGTTAATAGAGTTGATCGAGCAAATAATAACAGCGACTTGATTAAACACTCTTCTTATTGCAACTGATCAATTAACAATACAAAATCAAGTAGTTACAAAATTAAATAAACGAAACGCGTAACAGTTCCTAGCTAGGAGGTCTGCACTCGACGACGGAGAAATAATAATTATTCCCGACTCAGCTGCCCTCTTCCGCTAGGCTCTGTTGTAGCACGAAGTACGCCGCATTCCAACGTTATCGCGACGGTGCTGATCAAGTATCAGATTCGTGCCTCGTTCCGTTTAATAACTGCATTCATTATTGACCGTCTCCGACACGGCCATCCTGCGCTACACACGTCCTCGTGTGTTATTCTGTAACAAAATGAATCTCGCACAGTACACAACGTTCGGTCACTCCTGACAACCACTAATGACTAAATCAGGATCTTAAAGAAAACGAAATAAACTTCCAATTTCTTAAATTATTGTAAATTGAGTTTTAACTCAACGAATTAACTATCGTTTCAACAAAGTTACTGTTTCATTCACTCATAAGAATATTGCAGAGTGAACAAGTACCACTTTAAAACGTTAAAAACAATCAGTAACATCAAAAATGCGATCAAAAATGTCAAAGTAGGAATCATATTCGTGGCCTGTGGCTTCTACAAAGCCCCTTCTTATGCATTCCACGAATGCCGAGTTCCTCGAACTCTATGGTCCTGAAATGACCCGACCTCCGCCAATATCACTCGCTCACCGCGCATCCACGGACTACCTAAGTAGTTACCGACTTCTAACGGACTACGGCTACGAAATGACTACTGGTACGGTCCGACCAGCCGAACTACGATTCACCACTCTCATTACCATTATCATCACTCGATTCTTCTTCTACAAGTGGTACTTGGCCCTCCGGCATACGTCTTAACCTATCATGCACATATTTGTAAGTACGTTTACAATTAAGCGCTCTTAATGTATAGCGGTCTCCTTCTAACATTTCTACAACTTTGAAAGGACCCTTATATTTGGATCTAATTTGTTTGATTGCGCTCTTCATTTTGAAGCAACACAAAGTCACCTACGGAACAATGTATCTCGCTTTGATAATAAATACGAAGATCAAACCACTTTTTGTCATATTGGGCTTACTTTAAATCACTAAAGCGGCATATTTTCTAACTTGCTCGATATCCACGTTGATTCTCACCGTTAATTTTCAATGTAAAAGACGCGCGATTTTCTTGACTAACAGTTCAATTGGGCTCGTTAACCTATTGACCGTACAGTTTAGAGCAAGCTGCACATCTTACGCATCCTGCCATGACCTATCATCGTCATATTCAATCGCGGTGTTAGCAACGACGACTTTGTGCAGTAACGAAAATGAAATAATTCGGCACAACTAACTTTATTTAAACGCAGTAACACGGTACAAAAACAAAACTATTTGATGACGCGTAATAGGCCCTTAAGTAAACATTATAACTTTTCAGTACAAAGAAACGTTGTCGGCCAAACTCGCCACTAAAACCTCCCCGCGCGCCCGGACCCCGCACGCATCTTACATGTTGCAATAAACCTCGAGTTCAGACATTTTTATGTTGCCGGCAAACTATAAATTAAAAATTTTTGAAAAGCACGTTAACTTAATTTTTTTTTTTTTTTACAAACAAAAAAATTGCGTTGCTTACATGCGGTAAGCATCTATTTTCAGTGATCATTTTTGACTTGACCTTTAGCTCACGATGATCCAGTAGCAATTAAATGAAGTTAAATGGTCTTATTATTGCAAAACTCTCTAAATAATCTAATAACCTCGATCCGCGATAATACAAACCGGCACACAAAACAACGATACACTCTTAGTCAAAGCTCTCATACTACGGGAAGTGTCAATATGCATTGTATGATGTAAAAGGACAAATTTAGTAAACGCGTCGATAAGAACAAAAACGTATTCTTTATTGTCTCATTTTCTTAAGCACCGTGTCCAGGGCACCGTAGCTTCAAGCGGCAGAAATCAATGGTAGTGAATATCTATTAGGAATGGTGTTATTATTTTAATCCGCTGTAATCGATACACATACACTTCGTAGACGTTTGAACAAAAAAAAAACAGGGCTCGCGAAAGGCGAATTACTAGGCTGTATAATTTTAGTGTCTAACAATTCCTTCACCAGTAGTGAATTAATTCGAAAATATTTGTAATAATTATTCACGAGTGATTATTTAAGTTATTAGTGTTAGACAAGATACAATCTACCATTTACTTTATTTACTTACTATCTTTGTTATCGTAAACTTCTCGCACCTATGTTAACGATAAATCAGAAAATAAAATAACATATCATAACATCACTACGCAGATGATACACATTAGACATGGAACAAGCTAATACTGTACTGGTTAATTTCAACACAGCTAAATATATCTGCTCGGTACTATTGACATTTTGTTAGCTATACCTAACATTGTCACAAGTTAATTAAAAAGTTTTCCACAAATTTTGTTATCAAAACATTCCTTAACTAACGAGCACTCGGCTCCAGAATCAAAATAAAATTAAATCAACTGACCATTACAAGTGAGAGACCCTGTAAAAGGCTCGAGCACACACAGGTCGACTCGGTGTTCAGCTCGGGGCACGGCGCCGGACGCAGCGGCGGTCGAGGATGCGCTGCCGCAACGGGAAGCGATGTGTCCCAGCTGCCCGCACTTGAAGCAGATGATGGCTCCCTTCGAAGTTGGCTGTTGCGTCACACAAGCGGGTGTAGTCACTGGCATTGAGTGTTTCTTAGCATTTCTTCCATTGAAACGGCAATCGGTTTGTTTGTGTCCTAGTTTTCCGCACACGTAGCATTTTAGCGGATGTGGTGTTGTACGCGCTTGCTTATCTGAATCCGCCGTATCTGTTGGGTCTTGCGGTAGCTTGCGTTTCAAATAAGAGTAAGCTTGCAACTCTTGCTGTAGGCTATGGCGCGAACTAATTTCAGTAGTGAATGCTAGTCGGTGTAATCTAGAATCGATTTGTGCCAAATGAGCTAGTACAACCGACACAACTATTTGTTCAGTACTTGCGTTTTTCCAGCGGTTCATAAGCGACGACATTAATCGGCTGGCGTAGACGACATAGCTTTCTCCTTCCTTCGGTTTGCTTGTATTAAGATGCATCAACGTAGCTGGGATGGTCTCCGTCGGCACATATCTCGATGTAAAAATCAACTTAAACTGCGACCATGTGATTCCGGCGTACGTAACTGAGACAGCCACGTTGAAGCGGTTCCTTTCAAAGCTTTGCTGAGCGCGACGATAAGCTGGCATCCCTCGAGCGGGTTATCCGATAGGCACAGGTCCGCTGTTGCACACCAGGACTGAGGGTCCGCTTCTTGCTTATCTGGATCAAAATCAGGCAAGGTCACGTTGTTTTTGGGTCGAGACGCACTCAGGGCTTGTATTAGCACACGCATCTGCTCGTTTTGAGCCTCGAACATCATTCGCCATTGTGATGTATCGTGGTTATCACTACCTGGTTCCATATTTGCTCGATTTGATCCCACTTCTGATGTCGGAATAGGGTCTTCTTGGGCGTTAATAGAGTTGATCGAGCAAATAATAACAGCGACTTGATTAAACACTCTTCTTATTGCAACTGATCAATTAACAATACAAAATCAAGTAGTTACAAAATTAAATAAACGAAACGCGTAACAGTTCCTAGCTAGGAGGTCTGCACTCGACGACGAGAAATAATAATTATTCCCGACTCAGCTGCCCTCTTCCGCTAGGCTCTGTTGTAGCACGAAGTACGCCGCATTCCAAGTTATCGCGACGGTGCTGATCAAGTATCAGATTCGTGCCTCGTTCCGTTTAATAACTGCATTCATTATTGACCGTCTCCGACATATATAAATACAAATTCACATCTGCACAGAGGTCTTTCTTTTTAAATATTCTGCCTCCTGTTTTCATAAGAGTTTCAAACATGAGAAAACAACATCAGATGATCATCATAGATATTGTCCAGTAAAATGAGTGTTTTGCACTTCTTGAGATCACTGGGCCCACCCATCCATCCTTTTTACACTACCTCTCAAACAACTTACACTTTAACATTTTGTATATATAGCTTCAATTATATTAAAGGCATCATCTTTCTCCCTTCAACATATCTCGGTCCACTGCTGGATAAAGGTTTCCCGCATTCTGCGTCAGATATCCTGGTTTCCTTTTTCTTATTTTTTCTATTCCAGCCTCCACCAACAAACTATCACAAATAGTCTTATCATCGTATTTCCTCTTAACTTTCACATAACCATATCACGAACTTGACTTACATAGCTTCTTCATTAGTGCGAGACTTTGCTTTTTCAAATTGTTTTTGGTGGTAGACTCGATACTGAGTCGCCTAGGTAGGTACCACCTTAGTGCCAGATATCGTCCCGTCAAATAAGGGTGCTATGCACTTTTGTGTTTCAGGATGAGGGAACTGTAGCTATTGAAATTACTGGGTATAAGAGACCTAACATCTGTTGTCTCGGGTGACGGGCGCAGTGCTGCATTGATGGAGGATGATAACTGTCCATCCTCCATCAATGCAACCGTTCATCAGTTTTTGGTCTCCTTCAATACTCTGTTATGGTTAGGCGTATCACTTTCCATTAGGTGAGCGTCCTGACCGTCCTGTTCACTTTGTAACATAAAAAAGTTACAGAATCAGTTCTAAAACGGTATACGGCATAATCACGGAACGACTAAATGTTGGTACTCCGATATTAGCAAGCCATGTGTTGCTGAGGAATCTAACAATGAATCCCTTTAAAAATTGTTAGTATTTTCTGACTTCAAATGCTGATTACATACTATTTACCATCAGACTTGGATTGTTACTCGGCTACAGCAAATCAGAGTGCCCACGCTCGTTGTCTAACACTGACATTAGTATGTCTGATCTGCAACTCATTTGTATGCACTTCGTACCCTACCCGATGTTATGTAAACACGCCTTGTAACGAATCGGTGGCATTGGGATTCGCACATTACCACAAGATTGAATGCATTGTTTAACATAAAACCATTTGTTTGTCGGTTTGTAAAAAGGATAAATAAGCCTTTGCTTTACAATTCCAGGTAAGGACTAGTATTGACTATGTGAAAAAAATGCAAACTATCTTCAATGACTAATAAAGGATAGCAAACACTATATACAAACTATAGGAGGGTTTCTAAGACGTGTTGAAGGACGATATCGAATTCAGATTGTTTTAGTGCTTTATTTCGAAAAGTGGATTCAATGTTCATCACATTTGAGAACCAAATTTCCCACATGAAATACAAAGTTTGGAAGACTATAAATCAGAAGCTAGATTAGTCCAAATATCTTTAGCATTTACGGCGTTGCTAGCCAAAGTGCAGTTGCTAGCTAAAGTCACTTTAGTAGCATTCAGCAATTTAAAATAAATAGTATTCATTATTTGGATCATAGGTACGATAATAATGATGCCAAAATCATTCACACTGGGATACTGCCAAGTCACGTGCTGAGGAACAAATTAGCCATTGCACCAATTTGAAAATGGTGATGTCTATAAGGAATTTATTTTTATTTATTTATTTTTTGCTAGTCACATGGTATTGCATTGGTGTTACATAAATAAAGTTGTAGGTACATTGATCACGTGACACCCTGCAAGGGAACTGCAAAAAAAGGAAAGTGAAGATATGACAACCTAATATTGAAAATAAGGCGGAATTCCAAACGAATCGTTACAAATCGAAGCAGTAAAACGGTCCCACGGTGGATATCGTTAGTGCACCCGCGATCATAGTTGTGCCGCCCACTGCTGCGCCCGCGGCGGTGGTCGTTACCTCATATGGCTCCCTACACTCGGATACGGCCCGAACGGAGCGGAGTTAAATCTAGTCACAGAATCACCCACAGACGCATTTTTATTCTTTAACAAAATTTATTATTCTTATTGATATATAAACATAAAAATTACTATTCTTTATATATTCACATATAAAGAATAGTAATTTTTATGTTTATATATTTATTATTTATTCTATTTCTTCAACCTATCGCACTTTACTGTTGGACATAGGTCTCTCCATTAATTTTAAAATGTACTTTATCATCATCATCTTAGTCTTTAACGGACCAATGTAGGGCATAGGCCTGCCCGCTCAGCATGGAGAAAAAAATATAGTAAAAATCATAATTAAAAAAAACATATATGAAATCCAAATTATTAAATCGAATTTACATAATGCATTGTAAAAACACTTGCATATAAAACGGGTGAAAACACGAAGTCCCTTAGCACTAGCCTAGCACGCCTACACACCAGCCACAACCTTACAGAGCGATCTCATTGCGCCCTGACCTCTGTGCGATATCGTGATCTAAGAAAATCGAAAGTGTTCAAAATTACCACAAACTGAATTGCTGACGTCCAATTTGTGTACCCTCAGGATACGCTAATAATATCAACTGAAGCGTTACACAACACTTGAATCTAAATCTAAAACACAACGTATGAATCTCTCTATTTTGCCAAATGTAAACAGACCATTTACAGTTTTATCGGAAAAAATAAACAAAGTGTGTAACTTTGTATGGTGGTCGCGATAAGGCAAGATTAAAATTCAAACAAAGCTCTGCGTGATCCCATACGCACACAGACAATCTATTTAGTAGCAAAGCAATATTGATAAATTGAGGATTATTGAAAGCGCAATCGCGTGACCGCCTCCGACATAATGGCATTCGAGTTCGTGAGATTCCCGCCGATAAGCAGCCAGTGTAGCAATCAAGCGCCGCCAAATAAGCCAAGTGAGATATCAAAGTGCAGATGCTGCCCGCGGCCTGACATCAATTGACTATCGACTTACCTCGAACGGGGGCGGTTGTTGCTGGGAAGACAACTCGCTCCAAGGCCTCAGCAGTGCACGTTCAGCGTCGGCACCAACGGCGGCGAAGCTCACACCAATCTTTCGCCACAGAGAAAGTTCGTAGAGCCGCCGCCACGGCACTCCAATCGGGACTTTTTTCCTGATACTTCCCCTTAAAGAAGGAGTTCTTACAAACGGTTCATTGGGTATTCCTTTCTTGCTCGCACCTCTCCATGGGGGCTTCGTGCCATTTACGTTGACTTTACCATTTCCTATGGAATGGTTCGACCCTTTGCGTTGGAAGGCTGATTTTATCTGGTTTGGAGTTTTCTTCTTTTCATCAAATAGTACTGCATTTGCCAAATCCTCATCCTGATTAGAACCATCTGATTTAAGCTCTTCTATAGTAACAACAGCTGCTTTCTCTCTCGGTAACTACCTCGCATAGGATTTCTACTGAATGGAGATTTACATTTCTCGCCATCTATCTCATCATGAAGCGACGATATGATACTATCGTCGGCATATCTCATGCGAGCAGTTTTCATCAAAGATGCTTTTGTATTTTGTGCAAATAAACGCTCACATGGGTCATTTATTTTATTGCTTTCGGTTTTGGTTTTCATATTTTCAGAGTCAGTATCGCTATGCCCTTCGTACGAACTTGTACTATTACTAAAACTCTTGACAAACGAGCCGTCATTATTTTTAGGGAAATGTTGCTTGTCTGCTTCTTTTATTTCTATAATACATTCACCTCTGAAAGATTTCCTCGATTGTAGACTGGTGTTCGAGTCAGATTTTGCGAGAGGGTTGTGTTTGTGATCGATGCAACCGTTGGCGTGGGCTTTTCCAGTACAATGCCTGTGTATTTTTGCCAATGCGGCCAGCGTCTTATTTCCATTTGGCGATAGCTCGTCGCCGCACCGCAACGACTGCTCAAACGAGCCTTGGACGTGAAACATTCTTCATTTATTCAATTTTAGCTGTCATTGAGACCGTTTGCCACGATTGGCATTTCCCGAGGTCACAGTTTAAGTACCACGGTTCAGATCATGGCTAATGTCACTACACAATAAGAGTATTTGCTAGAGTTACGAGTTTTACGGTGCAGATCGACACGATTGCTTCAATCGTAAAGGGGGTATCGATAGAGGTTGGGCATGACAATCGTGATTACAGAAGCATATTTAGAATGATTGATGTCTATACAGAATTTAGGCCAATATAGATAATGCTGTAGACAAGTAGATTGTACACTTAAGAAAAGGGTCCCGTCAAACGTCGTAGGGCTAGAGCGTGACCTCAGAATGAAAAGATCATGCACTAACCGACCAAATACCTACGACACATGCTTGAATAGGATTTTATGAAAGGCAAAGGTCTAATTGTTTTGGTAGTGGCTTAAGTGCGAATTACGCTGTTATGCCCTCTAAAGTGTTAAGTATAAGGTTGAAAAGGGCTTTGGAATAAATTGGCACAAACTCAGACACGCGTAGCATTTCTGCACGCACTCACAAGAAAATCGTGTTTCAGCAAATTGCTCGGATTATTGCAATAACGATGCATTAAGAGCATGAAAGACAAACTGTTAGACATGCCAGTGGAGCATGCATTCAATGCTTTTGATGCAATCATAGAGGAAAGTGTTGAATACACACAAGAATTTTGATAAAGACTTGTTCGTGCTTTAAGAATTGATTGAGAAAGTGTTAAATAGTCGAATGGAAATACAATATCGTTGCAGATTATGTCACATGTTATAAACAAAAGTACATAAAATACGTAAATATACTCTTTTGTAGTACTCGAGCAATCATTAACTATTCGAACAGTTCTCGTTATGGTATTTGGGACGAATGTAACATGTGTTACTCCAAATCATATCATTTATTTAGTTTTGTAATAGAACCAACGTATATGACGAAAGTTTGCGGTCATAGTTGTAATGATTTATTGTTTTATGAAAATTATTATTGATGATGCGCTTTTTACGTTAAAAGCGCCTACTCATACACTCTGTGCAGATCACTGCAAGTTTCTTTGACTTAGCTTCCATGTTTTCAGTTTTACTAATAATAATTATACAATAATGTAAAATGAGCGTCGGTGGCTCAATGGTGTGGACTGTCGCACTCCTACCGGGAGGGCTGAGGTTCAAATCCCACAACGTACCAATGTGTTTTCAAATTTTCGAAATTATATGTACGTTATCCGACGTTCTTGCGGTGAAGGAAAACATCGTGAGGAAACCTTCACGCACGCCTGCGAAGAGATTCAAAGGTTGTGTGTAGTCGTCCAACCCGCAATGGGCGCGCGTGGACAATTAAGGCCTAATCACCCTATACGGGTAGACTCGTGCCCCTCGGTGGGGACATTTAATGAGCTGATGATGATGATGAATGTAAATGGTATTGGGAGTATATACCGGAGTAAACTGATATTTATGAGTGTCAACATGTTGTATGTATGTTTTCCTTCACCGTAAGAGCGTCAGATAAACGTACATATTTCGAAAATTCGAATAACATTTGAACCTGCGCCCTCCAGATCGGAAGGCAACAGTCCAATAAGCTACCGACGATAAAATATTTGCAACCAACTAAATGACACCGCTCAAAAGATACAGTCATTTATTTGTTATTCTTTATCATGACGTGGATGCTGTCACTATCTCGTTCCCACGGACGAGACACGCGAATGTTGACGCACCGATAGCGCGTAGGATGGGCGCACTCGATAGTTGCCAAAGCGTTAACACGGTGATGCAACACAAGTATCCACTAAACTCACCTATATACTTTTACTATTTTGTCGACCCATGTGTTGTGATTGGTTAAGATGTCGACACTTACACCAAGGGTTCCGGGTACGATCCCCGGGCGGTACAAACATTTGTGTGCATGAACATGTCTGTTTGTATTGGTCTGGGCGTTATCTATGTATATTATGTATGTATTTACAAATATGTATTTTGTGTGTGTGTGTGTGTGTGTTTGTATGCATGTTTATCCGTTGTTTAGTACCCATATTACAGGCTAAAAGCTTAGTTTAGGATCGAATGACGCTGTGTGAATGGCAATGCGGTGGTACCTACCTAGACGACTCAGCACCGAGTATATACCTCACCTAGTAAATGGATCTACAACTTATCGAATGATTATTGTATTATTCTGGACGACAAAAGACAGCGGAATTTTTGGGCCAAGAGCCATTTGCACCAGCCTCTTGTCCGGTGAAGCTGTGAAGGATATCGCGAGCACCAGTAAAAAGTCAATCCAAAATAGGTAATAAAGAGAAAAAAAACTGCGAAATATATATTTTAATTTCTCAACACTTGTACGCTATAAGATCGCGACTGAACCGTTTTCTACTTACAACAGGAAATAGTTGCCACTATCAGCTTGGCATAATTGCTAACTTTTTCAAAAAAAGTTTAGTTTTATTTATCACAAAGAATGAGAATTTTTTGTCATCGAAAACACAAGTAACAAAGCAGTACTCGCATAAACAATTTTCCATTTACCTCCCTTTTCCCTTTCACTAATAATACCTACATCTTTCATCATTTGATGACTATAACTAGCCGACCCTGTTAGTCGGTGACAAAGTTAGTCAACGTTTTATGTAAATCCAAGTGGCACAGATCCCACCTGTTCGATAATGGCATTACTTTGATTGCTTCACATATTACTATCCGTTGGGACGGCTATTTGAATACTGCGAAACCTTTAGCTAATTAAGTCATTATAATTTTACTATTATTCTTTTAGATAATTTCCAAACTCTATAATACCCATTTATTTCATACTTAGAGAAACAATGTTAGTTTGTTAGTGCAATGTAGCAATTTTTATAGTTTATTTTAACGTCCACAGCGTCGGTGGCTCAATAGTGTGGACTTTTGCCCTCCTTTCGGGAGGGCTGAGGTTAAATCCGCACGGAACATTGTTTTCGAATTTTAGAAAATATATGTATGTTATCCGCTCTTATGGTGAAGGAAAATATCGTGAGAAAATCTACGCTCGCCTGTGAAGAGATTTAAAGGTTGTACGTGAAGTCGTCCAACCCGCACTGGGCCCGCGTGGACGACTAAGGCCTAATCACCCTATACGGGTAGGCTCGTGCCTCTCGGTGAGGACGTTTAATGTTATTAACGTCCACAAGTGCTTATTAATGAAAGACTAGGTAAATAAAAAAATATGGGGTTTGACTTTAAATTTGAAATCATTAAGCGCGTGTTAAAGATTTTACTTTGAGTAAATATACACCTATTTTTACTTTGCAAAACATATTTCATGGGTATCGCCGTTTGTCATAATAGTCTATGAAGATACTAAAATAAAACGCTCACCAAGCGTTGTGATCATGACAAACCCATATCATCGAGGTGGCCTAAGATCAGAGTGGATTATCACGTGGTTGTAATATGTACAGATACAATCTCAATACGCAAGCTATTCCGTTTATCGAGGCAATGACAACTTGTCAATTACAACAGTGTAATTTGTAAAACCGCAAAATGTCACATGGAATTATCTAGACGATGTAGTTAGCAAGTGTCGCGCGCCACCCAGCCTCGTTGACACTCGGTACCGGTGAAAATTATATTTGCATACTCGTTTCCCAATGAACAGACGACCTTAGCGTTGCAAAATCAACACCAAGCCTCAAATAGCTGTGCATTAGTTCATTTACATTCAATGTTCGGTATAAAAATACTTCTTTTATTGAGTTGTTACTCAGATTGTTGAACAGGTAGAACCTGGATTTAGAGTTTTTATTCTTACGAACTCTAGACGTTGGTTTACGAAATGCAAGATTGGCATAAGGAACCGACGGCTTAATGTGCCCTCCGAGGCACGGAGGATCTTTGTGACTTTTTTTATAAGTGTACAGGACTGTTAGGACGCTCACCTAATGGTAAGTAAAGAGCGGCATTAAAGGAGACCAACAACTGATAGACAGTTATTATCCTCCATCAATGCCGCACTGCGCCCATCACCCGAGACACCAGATGTTGGGTCTCTTCTACCCGGCAATTTCACTAGCTACGGCGCCCTCATCCCGAAACACAAAAGACTTATTCTTTAAGAGTCAAAATTATGCCTATTTTTAATCCTGTATCGATTTAACTATAATCTTGTTGAGTTTTTCGTTCTTTCATACTTTCGTCACTATGAATGTTAACAGAAAGACGTCATATGTTATCCAAGTCTGATAAGAAGTTACGTCTTTTCCATTTCTTGTAAATTTAGCCAAACTGATTCAAGATCAGGATCTCGGATACATAACTTATGTAAACCTATCTAATAGATTATGCATATTCAGTACACTCATATGATTTAATTAGTGGACTGGTCACGCATGTCGCAGAACCGATGGCCGTTGGAGCAGACGAGTTAGGACGCCCTCCGGCCCGATAGACCGCGACTTGCGAAAAGTCGTTGGTGGCCGCTGGATGAGTAAAGCGGAGGACCGGGATATCTGGCGCATAATATGGGAGACCTATGTCCAGCAGTGGACTGCGATAGGTTGAATAGGGAAATGATTTAATTAATTTTGCCTTACTTATAGATCAGTCGAATTACCTTAAGCGTCATCTAGACCTAGGTCAAGATTCAAATGAATTCTTCTAGGGTCGGTGTCCAATTTGTCGAGTTTACCCTAAGTACCTTCAGTGGCTCTTCAGTCAGTCTCAGAAGGAACAGTGCTATCGTACTAATATTTCTTCAAAAATCAAAGAGCTTAGCTTGATCCCGGGGTCACTTTAAGCGGTTTTTCCCACTTCATTTAGGATATATTGCAGGCTGAATCACCTGATTGTTCGAAATTGAAGATTCCGTACTTCGGAGGGCACGCTAAGCTGTCGTCGGTCCACATGGGTCCGGCGTGGAAGGTTACTGATCCAATCTTGCCACAGCTATGCTGTGTGGGCAGGCCTGTGCCCTGCAGTGGACCGTAAAAGGCTGATGATGATGGTGATTATACTTAGTTTTTAGTTATTTTTACGATTAATAAATGTAATTACTTACATATTATTTTTAGATACCAAAATCTATATATTTACAAATTAAATTTAAAATTAGTTGATCAACTGATATTACCTATGTAGAAACATGATCATAGAAGGAGAACATGTTCCTATTTTAAGACTTCAAAGGTAAAAAAACTCACACAAACTTGGGTATTTCCAAGCTAAACAGCAGTTAAATAATCTCGCCGATATTATTACGATTCGTTACAAGGGAACAGGCTGGATTTTAGATCCGTCCTTAGGATACCGGAGAGGCAGGGGCCTCGTTAAAATATCTTCGAAGGTCCTTGAATGCGCGTTCCGCGACACAACACGCCTAATTTATTCAACGGTTTGTCAAGTTGCGGTGGAGAGGCGAGCGATTGTCAAAACGATATTGACAAATATTTTCTATGCAAGGGGGGACAAACTAGACGACGGCTCACATATGGTTAATGACGCCCAAGTACATTTTCAATACCAGAAGGTACTGAAAAACTTAACTACATTTCAAATACTGTAAGCAGTTAGAACAGCAATTATAACAATTAATAGTTGAAAAGAAACAATCTTTTAAAGATCGTTAGGATTATTTTTACATGTTGTTCGCAGAACATTTTTAAAATATTAATTCCATGTCCTACTCGTAATGTACGTAGACTAATGCAATTACAATTAAGAAAATAAAACAATATACTATGGCCAAGTTATAGCATGATAAAGGTTTGACATATTATATTTTTGGAATCAGGTATATACAGGAAGGTAGATAATAACAAACCTTAGACTTATATGGCACCGCTTCTACTAAAGCCACGACCTTTAACCACGTTTAACACCATGAATTTCAATGATATATAGATTTTATTGTTATTAGTGTTGTAAAAGACGAATTAAAATAATAAAAAATACATTTCGCTACATTCCTCGAATACTAAAATGTTGTATTTTCAATTAAAATATATCCACCATTCCTTTCATTAACATATTGGTCCAAATATACAACACGAATTCAACATACACATCTCAATTTTATTTTACAAACATAGTGTGATTGAAGTTTTCAAATATACGAGAAAAAGGTTTCATTATCAATTAATAAGTTTTGTAATGCGAATAAGGAGTCGAACTATCATGAGATGACCGTAAATTATAATTCAAAATATTCAATTTTGTATGGTTACATTAACGGAAAAGCCGGATAGCGGGATACCGGAAGCAAAAATAAACCATTTATTTACCATCCCCCGTTAAAAATGGACATTTCAAATTCAAGTCACACATCCAAACAAAAACTCAAAAATCCTCTTTAAAATTCACTCACGTACTAATGTATCTGAATCCCAACACAACCATTTAAGGAAACAAATGTCAATTAAAACTATTTCCGAAACGGAACCATAAATCGTGACAATCATCGTCGCGAGGTGCGCGGGCGCACTCTAATGATTTCCCAGTATTGTCTGCCGGGGATAACAGATGCAACTTATAGGTGATAATTAAGGGGACTCGACGGGTATTAATGCGTTTGCATTAATATTAATTTTATACGATAACGTCTTGTGCACATCTCGTAAAGCAGTTAAGTTTTATCGTTTCAACATTTTGTATCTTTTGGAGAATGAAATATGTTGTGTTATATACATAGACGTATAAAAAATACGGACGTAGTCACACTTACAACCAAAGTGTGCCTAAATTCGGCCAGTTTTTGTATGGCAAAGAAACAAATATTAAAACATTTGCTCGCATATGTCAACACAGACGAGAAAAAACTGAAAAGAACATTAAAGTTAATATACCAAAAAATATCAGAAGATTATTTGTCAAAATGACATACATAGCATTTGATTTTTAATGAGAATCCGACCGTTTTTATTATTTATAGGTCTATGGTGTTACAAAAAAGAAAAATTCAACATCAGCCTATAAACCACCCAATACATTGCAGGCAGGGTGCCGCTTCCCTTACTCGCTTTTCGTTCTACGCTTATTTCTCTCTCTTCCTCTTCAACTTATAGCAGTACACTGCTGGACGTGAGACATCCTCATAATACGACAGATATCCATTTCCTCATCCAGCCTCCACTAGCGACCTTTCGCAAGTCTTTCGGTCCAGCAGGCTAGAATATTCTTATTAATGACTAATAAAATCATCAAACTGATTCAGTTCCGAACTTGCTTGGGTGGTTTAACCCATTCTACTAATGACCGCCATCATCAACTGATGTCGCGATCCCGCTATAAACGAGACGTAAACACAACTAAATTAACAACGTACTGGACGTCCCGGTGCGAAGTGGCGACGGCCGATATATACAAATGCCATAGGGCTGCCAACGCAATGACATCATCATTCGACATACATTGTCTTAAGCTTTTGCGACTCGTAAATATTAAATAAGATCAATTTTTCTACTACGGTAGTGCACCCGTAACTACAGTAACTGCTAAGTCACTGCAACAACGGAAACAAAATAAGGTTTAAATTTACCGCGCATTAAGCCTACATTTTGTATTGCATATTCAACACCCTTCTAATTTCATCAATAGTTTTTTTTTATACGGAGTTAATAAGAATCTTAACTTTATATCGA
The DNA here is from genome assembly GCA_019425675.1 of Leucinodes orbonalis. Lineage (NCBI taxonomy): Eukaryota > Metazoa > Arthropoda > Insecta > Lepidoptera > Crambidae > Leucinodes > Leucinodes orbonalis. The sequence continues at coordinate 438,305 of PQWD01005178.1, read as the reverse complement.
ATCAAGCAATTGATCATTTTATCCCATATTAATGAACGTCCTCAGTAATTCGGTAAAAAAGTGGAGAAATCACTCTGAACGACGGTTTTGAAATAAAAAGTTTATTCAATAAAATAAACCAATAACATATATATGACATGCCTGTCGAATTTCAATTATTCGGTTTCCTTTCATAAAAATACTAGCGACCCGCCCCGGCAAACCTCAAAAATAACAGTATTTCTCCACAGTTTATTCAGTGCTATTATACATATAACCTTCCTCTTCAATCTTTTAAAAAAAGAGTTACGTAGTTTTAACCCGTTAAACGCCGGGAATCCAGACACAATAGAAAATCTATTGTGTCTGGCGCATTAAGGCGTCATTGGCGGTCAAAGGGTTAAAGATTTAAGACTTAGATATGAGATCAGAAAAAGCGACTTTGTTTTATATTATGTAGTGATATATACCCATGACTCGCATGTTCTTTGATTGCTTGGAGAATACTTGAAATCTTTAAACGTGATCTGGTAGCCCTCGCTATAAAACCATTATTAGAGTGCTGACATATTAACGAGCAGCGTTCTCTCGAGCACCCGTAATGTTACTTATATTTTTATCTATATATGTGCTCGAACTTCGAACAGTTTCCTTTTAAGATTTAGATGTGGGATGCTGCCCCCGAATTAACATGTCAGGTGAAAAAACCTTTCAAGGTTAACTTCTTTTGGTCGGCTACACATGAAAAAAAAATACAAATCAAATTTAAAATCAATAAAAATAAACCCGTATTTCGATCACTTTTTTGTTAAAACGTCCTCCGTTCTCATTAAAAATTCTTAATAGACAAGATAAATACTTTTTAGTAAAGTTTAAAGAAAGTTGATGCCAGTAGGTGGCATTCAAAAATTTGTCGCAAAAATGTGACCAAAGGACCATACAATCAACACTGCAGGACACAGGCCTTCCCACGTCGTATGGCTATCGAGAGATTGGGCCGTAACCATCATCGACAAATAAAAAAGGACATGCTGTCAACGATGGTCGATCCTTATTCAAATATAATAAAAAAGTACTTCATGAACTTTCGTTTCAAAACATGTTTTCCATGTTTGATATTTTGGATTTCTAAATACCCTTCTAAAGAAAATAAATTAGTTCTTTTAAACTGAAAGTCCATGCACTTTGCTTCGCAACAAGCAAGAATATAATTGTTACAGCTAAAACAATATACAACCTGCAACAGCTCGTGTGCAATGCCTAATGCACATTATGCAAATGATCAGCAACGCCTGCTCATTTACATGTGGAACCTTCGAGAACTGTTCTTAATTAATGCTTTTGAAAATCAACAAACAATATGTTGCCCTTCAAATGTATCCCAGTATGATGAGACTGAATGCGATCAATAATATCTCACCATAATGTAAGTGTTCTGTGATCTTAAAACTATTTTGTATCCCTCATTCTTCGTTCTTCGAAGGTAGCAACCTTCTTATTGTACAAGTACATACATGCTATTGTAACTGCACACAAACGTTTACATTATTATTATTATTTGGGTTTGGGGGCTATTAAGACTAATAATGACCACTACCTAGAAGATCTTTTAAGACTCGCTCCTCATTTAGAGTTCGTCTGCTTTGCCCAACATGATAGATTTAGGCCCGTATTCTAGACCGGGACTCAAGCGTTGATCTTTACTTAAATAGAGATAGAAAAGGATAGCGCTACTTGTATATAAGATAAATAGCGGCATCCCTCTCTAACTCTTCTTAAGAACATATCAACGCTTGAGTCTCGTTCTAGAATACGGGCCTTAATCTCACTTGGGCATACATAAAAGTAGTGGTGGATATTTCGTTTCCGTTGTAGAGGACCACAAAGTTATCTAACTATACATATACGTGGACGTAGCACTGAATACCAGGTTTACATGTTTATTTTTTAAATATTAATGCTTTGACGGCAGAAATAGGTGAGAATAAGTTGCATGGTCAAAATAATCGTTGGGGACAACTCTCTTCGCCAACAATAGATATTCTACTATTGTTCTGATTGCATTCGATAATATTCTTTAAATAACCACATAGACGATCACCTTAAAGCTTCCAAATTATCGTAACTGGTATAAAGTAGGTACCTAGTTTAGGCGAATTGAGATAAATATAATAAATAAATATTCACTGACATTAACACAACACCATATATCCCTAAACTAAGCATAAGCCTGTAATATGGATACTAAATAACTGATTAACATACTTATATACCCAGAAAACAACCAAACCAATGCACACAAATGTTTTTACTGACCGGGGATCGAACCCTTGGTGTAAGAGCCGACGTCTCAACCATTACACCAGGTGGGTCGTCAAATGATGAAAGATGAAACTAAAAGTTTTGCTATTCCATCGAAATTGAATTGTTGCCCACGCAACATTTGCATAATAGTACCTACTTGCTTTTTTAAATAACTCTAAAAAGTATGCAAAATTACCATCTCATTTCCCAACATATAAACAAAAACAAACAAAACAAAAAACAAAAATTATTTATTCAGTAAAACACGATCATACAGTAAATTGTGGTCGAAGCTTCCTTTTAAGCAAAAAGTTTGCTTGTATTAGAAAACTCCGCTCCTCTTATAACAGTATTACATAAACGTTGTGTTTCAATTTCAATTATTTTAAATACAATTTAATAAATAAATAAATTCAATAAATATATTTTTATTTTAACAAATGCTTTTGTTTACACACTTGTATGAGTTGAGATACATAAAAGTGAATGTGTGTGTGTGTGTGTGTGTGTGTGCGCGCGTGTAAGAGTAGTGTGAAAAGTGTAAAAAAGAATAACGATTAGTGTTCTTGTGAATAAAGTAAAGTTTTGATGGGTTTATTTTAAAATGTGATTATTATGCATTCCAAGTCTTCGTAATTGATTGTTTTCATCCAATTGATAAGGGCCATTTTAGCTTTAAAATATGGTAGGGAGTAAATATTTATTTGTTGATTGATTTTATTATACAGGTAGGCTGACTGATACTCAAATTGCCGCATAGCAAATGTTGATTTAACGATAGGCTGTGTTGTCACGCTATAATTTCTTCTTTTAGAGGTTATGGTACGGTCGTAGCCAATATATTATGCTTTTTTAGCACTATGTGCATTAAGTATAACTTCCTTACTGACATGATTCCACTCGTCGTATAAAGCGCATCGGTTGGGAATCTGTATGGTCTAAAAAACATCACCTTCACCAAGGCTCTCTGAGCTCTCTCCAACTCTAAGAATCTTGTTTTCGTAGCACCACCCCACACCGCCACACAATACGAAATAACAGATTGAGCCAAGGAAACATAAGTCTGTAACAAAAGCGTTCCGAGGCTACATGACGTAATCTCTTGAATGTCCACACAAGCTTTCTTATCCTACCCATGAGTAATTCCGTATGGTTATGCCAGGACAAGCGCTGATCTATCATTAAACCTAGATACTTTGTATGTGTCACTTTTTTTAATTCTTGGCACGAACAGCCAGAATCGAAAGCGTTATCGCACGTATGTAATATTATTTTAAAATCTTTTGCCGGTTGACTATTTTTATATTTAGTAAAGCATATATAATTACTTTTCAGGATATTGAGTGAGAGGAGATTAATATTGAGCCAATAGGCAATCTTAGCGAGCCCAGCTTCAGCGACCATCTTTAATTGCTCCCAGTTGGTAGCAGTAAAAACAATAGCTGTATCGTCGGCATATGTGAATATTCGGCCGCCGTTTATTTGCATGTTACATAGGCTGTTATATATATTAAGAACAGTGTAGGCCCAAAACGCTACCCTGGGGGACTCCATAGTTGATAGTACATTCGGAACTTATAGCAGTATTTACCTTAACGCGGATTTTTCTATTACTAAGATAGTCCCTAAACAGCTGAAGTGGCAATCCTCTGATGCCTATATCATAGAGATTATTTAAAAGAGTTGAAACAGAAACCGTATCAAATGCTTTTTTTAAGTCAAGAAATACAGCCATGCACTTTTTCCCTGAATCAACTTTGTCTACTATGAGTGAGGTAAGAGCCAGAACCGCATCTTCCGTGCTTACGTTCCGCCGGAAACCATATTGTGATGCAGACAGAAGATTAAATTTTGTTAAAAATTTGTAAGCCTAGTGTTAATAAGCTTTTCTAAAATTTTTGCTATCACAGACAATACTGAAATCGGCCTATAATTAGATAGATCGGTCCTGCTGCCACTCTTATGAACAGGCGTTATAATAGCTTCTTTTAGAACAGTAGGAAATATACCTTTCTCGAAGCATAGATTCGTTAAATGAACCAGGACAGGAATTATCTCCAAGTGCGCCAACTTCATGAAATCTGTCGGTATATTATCATATCCAGGAGAACTGTTCGATTTCAAAGACATAAGAACGGAATAAACTTCATCGGAATCGGTATTATAAAGTGCGAAAGAGTTTGGCTGCAGGATTGAAGTAGATGTTGCTGAGGAGGAACTATAGTTTGTAGGGTTTGCAATAATATCCTCAGCTAATAGTTGACCTACAGTTGCAAAGTACGTATTAACAGTATCCACAGCCTCTTGAGTAGTTGGAGCTATTTGAAGGAGTTCAAGATTACTCGATTTAGGTGGTTTTCGTTGTGTGATACAATTTATTGTCTGCCATAACTTTTTTGGATTCTTGATAGCTTTGTTCAATTTCCCTATCATAATTCCATTTGAGCTTTTTGATCAAATTATTACAATAATTTCTGTAACGTTTAAATGTGATTTTTAGTATTTGATTATCTGGATCTAAACGTAGTTTCCGCTGCATATCGTTCCGGTTCTTTATACATCGGAGAACCCCAATGTCATCCACGGTTTAATAATTCTTCTACCTCCAGAGACTAAAATTCTGTAGTACTTGTCATAAGGCTATGCTGTAAAGTATCTATAAATAATGTTGTGACTATTTCGGATCATTGAGTCTCAACAAGTTGATAACGAATCGGACACAAAACGTGTTCTTTACAAGACGGAACTAACAACAATGCGAAATACATTACATTAGTGGAAATTGTAAAGATTTTCACCTACGGAATACAATTATGAGTATTTAGTATCCATTGTGCGAAAAACCAAAAGGCAAAATGGTATTGTTTAGAAATTTTACTTTTTTCAGTTGTAAAGTCCATGTCAGCCAGTTCACCATGCTAAACATCACCAATTCTTCTGTCACAAAACAACATCAAAATTTGATGCTATGTGATGACATAAATCGTGGGTCTTATCACTTATGACAGCACTTGTCAAAACACTGTTGCACTGTTAAGTTTAAGACTGTATGAATATGAAAATTGAGAATAAAATTCTAAAAGTATTTTTTAGCTATACCAATAAAGGCTGTCAGAATTGGCTAACACGAACACAAATCTTATTAACTCGCTAATATGAACATGAAACGGAATATTTAAATATCACATTATTAACATACATATAGATATTGACGTCGATAGTATTTTATTTTCGAAATTATTGAAGTGAAAACAAAGACACCTACGCAAAAACTTTTTGCTTTCGTTTAGAACGGGGGACTGTGTGGGCTCAAGTGTCTGTCAAGATTCAGAAATCCTGAGCAGAGCCGACGTTTCCCCAGTTTCTCAAAACATTTCGAATTAGCAATTGTGACAATAAGAAATTCTTTGACAATCTAGGAATGTAAGTTCCAATTTTAACTAGCTATTGTCATAGACTCGTAGCTTAATTCATATTTCTACACTAATATTATAAAGAGGAAAACTTTGTTTGTTTGTTTGTTTGGTTGTAATGAATAGGCTCAAAAACTACTGGACCGATTTTAAAAATTCTTTCACCATTCGAAAGCTAAATTAATCCCGCATAACATAGGCTAAATTTTATTTTGAAAAAAAAATAGAGTTCCGAAAGATATTTTGGGTTTTTCGGACAAAAAAGGAAAAAAACTACCAGAAAAGTTGCTTTTTTGCGTATTCTGCCTAAACTATAAAAGATAGAACTATAAAATGGTCTAACTAAGTGTATATCTCATTAATATCTACAAAAAAGTCCGCGACACACTATACCTACCTATGTCGGGGTACAACAACCATTTTTTTATTTAAAAAAATTGAATTTTTTTTTTGGCTACATTACAACGCGTTTATTTTACTCATGCTACTAATCCTTAACAAAATAAATTATTTCATCACTAAGAAAAGTTTACGTAGATAATATTTGGTCTTTGAATGATTAAAATTGGACGTTTGGTTTTCAAGTTATGGCGAAATTAAAATATTATTCTGTCGGCCGTCCCGTTGCAAAGTGGGCGTCGCATTGGCGGGGTGCGCATGCGGGAGGGGTATATTATCCAATTTAATATTTTAAAAACATTGTTGAATAAAGATCTAAGTAGTTCTTTACAGCATATGATTTAAATGAACATTTTCGAAGATATTAAATATATAAAAATTGCGGTGCGTAGCGTTTGCGGTTGGTTTGCGGCGATACCGGCCGACGGGGAAGCCGGGAGCGTGCCTTTTACGATCAACATTGCACCCGTGCGAAGCAGGGGCGGGTCGCTAGTATTATATATAATTACTTCCGCATTGCGTTTGTATTATTTTACACCTGAAAAATATAAACTGATGTCCGTGCCAATTGATGTTCCAGCCTTATAACGCTAAGGGATTCAAAGAACCAAGAATTATCAAAATATAAACAAAAAGAGACGTTGTTTATTGAAAACAACGTCTCTTTTTGTTTATATTTTTATACACCAATGTGTAGGGTATTATTTTTATTTATCAAAAAAAGGGAGGCAAACGAGCACGCGACTCATCTGATGGAGAGTGTAACCCATAAATAAACTTTTGCAATACCAGAGAACACGGAGGGCGTTGCTCGCCCTTTAAAACGGCGCCCCCTTTTTGAAGGACGCTATAGGTCATATCGCTTAAACGTTTCCGATGGTATCTGGTTCTATAAATTAATTGTACATGGCAGCAAATTTGGACCAAACAGCACTGTGAAGAACTTAAAACATTCAGGTGTGTTTGAAATTTGAAATTCTACCTCGAATCACAAGAGTTGAATTCAGCAGCTGGCTGCTACCAAAAGGAATGGGTTTTAGCAACAATCTATTCACGTGATTACGTGTCTGAGTGCTGTCAACAAGTTTCTCTGTGTGCCGTCACATGAGTCTGTCGATTTCACGGTCGCTTAGCCTCATAGTTGTTCAAGTCACACGTAGCTAATACATTACACTCGATTTCACTCACAACCCCCATAAAATGACGACTTCAAGTTTATACTGGTAAATATTCACACCCGGGAGAGGCAGTGTTTAGGGTCGTCTAGATACCTCAGTAACATTATCATCATTAGGCTTTAACGCCCCATACGCTTTCCCGCTCAGCTAAGCCAAACGCTTGATGGGTGTTGTCGACCCCCATACCATATCAAACTGGGAATAAGCGCACAAGTGAAGTTCACTATGCGATCTTCCCGTACTATTGAAATCCCACCCCCGGATTATGCAGGAATCTAAACACCACTACACCACAGTTAGAGATGGTATCGCCCAACAGAATCTGCCTTAGTTAGGCCACATGACGCTGAATAGCATTGTATGAAAATTACATATATAATTTATAATTTTGTACATAACAGCAAAATTGTGAAGAACACTTCACATCGCAGAATATTGACACGAATTTCCGTCACGATGCTAAGTTCATTTGAAACAATCAAACGGTATTACCGTTATTTTGTAAAATTTACGTACTTATTGTATAATATTAACTGTTAACTAATTATTTTCTTATAATAACTTAATTCCTTAGAGAAAACTCAAATTACAAGATGTTCTGGCGTAAAAAAAATACAGCGAATTACACGAAAAGCATGGTAAATATTTGTTGATAATTTATTTCAATAAAACAATATTTGGCATCCAAATATTGATAGTTTAAACTATCAATGAAAAAAGGAAAACAAACAGATATACAATTAATTAATTCAAGTTTATTGAAACTGTTGAATCAATCGTGAAGTTAAAGTTACAATAAACTTATATGGAAAATAATAAGAACCGTATTATTTTTCATTTCCTAGGAAATTTATAAACTTTTGTACGACTTCACACTGGACATAAATTGTATCAAGACAAAGACGTGCCAAGTCTAAGGTTCCTTACTGCGATTACTTTATTATTATGGTTAATGTTGTGTGACTTGGCCGTTGAACATTCTTTATACGTTAGTGACTTTATCAAGCCTACAATCGACGGGTTATTGAATCACCGTTTTCCAAGTGGCAAAATTATTAAATTAACGAAAATGTAGGCGTTAAATAATAATGACTTGATAAGAATGCCAACATTACTAAATATCGGCACATGCGTTTGAATGTTAAGTGGAAAAAACGATCAAAACCTATTGTTCGCCGGATTAAGTTCAGCTTAACAGCACAGCGGATATAGGTGTTTTGATATCTATCGGTTTCATAGTTCGATCCCGCGAGCCGAGGTTATAAATACAACGGCATATTCGAAAATTTCCCTGCACTTGTACTCGGCCCACGCGCAACCATTTAGGTAGCGTGTCAATTGGCGTCTGACTTAATATTGACAACCGTTGACATGTGTCTCGGTCAACGGTATAGATGCCATGCCACACCGTATGATTCGACATTTTAGAGTAGCGGCGGGCGAGTTCGGTTGACGATCGCGGAAGTTAAGCATGATCGGAAATAGGGGTCATCGGATGGGTGACCATAAAATATAATAATAATAAATATCCACTCACATTCACAAAGCGGCATCTAGCCCCAAGTTAAGCGTGTAACCTGTTGTATGGGTACTAAACAACGGATAAACTTATATATATATTGTAAATACATACATATTATACATAGAAAACACCCTTATATGGTGGTTTAGTACTTCGGAAGGCACGTTAAGCCGTTGGTTCTGGATGGAAGTCCTTAACGCTCTATCAGATCTATAGCTATGAAATTTTACTGCAAATCATTATTTAAATTAAATCTGCACTTTTTTTAGGAGGCTAGGTAATTATCTCGCTATTAAAGACTAAAGATTATTTTTTTATTTAATCTATAACTAGCAACGAACCGGTGTTTTAACCGCGAATTAACACTCTCGGTTGGAATTTGGTAATACAAAACCTGTGTTATTCTGATTTGGAAAAAATGTTCCAAAAAATAAATGTAGTTATTTCGCAGTTAAGAAATAACATGCACCATGAGCGTTTTCAAACTTTCACCACTTTAATATTATTGTGATACGTTAGCAAACAAATAGACAGCTACCTTAATAGTAGCTACCACCAAAGATTCACAATTGATCACGAGGGATGGACAACGTGAAGTTGCTAACGTCTCATAGTATGATGTTAAGTCACAGTCCCTTAATAGAACTGCCTATCGCGGTCCAGAACAGTCGACAGTTGGGATACCAAACATACATGTTTACAGCATATTATGTCGAAAGATATGGTTAGTTTGATGTACCCAAATAAACGAATTTATATTATTGATATGCAGACTGACACAATCATTTTAGGTTCTAAAGTAGTAAACATAATAAATGCACAAAATACAGTGCAATATTTTCATCTATGGTCTAAATTTTGATATGACATTTACAAATAGATACCACCTAATATAATGAAATTGCTTTATCTGATACAATTAAAAACATGACCATTTAATAAATACCTAAATATTTTATTCAATCTTTTCACGCCAATACATATAACACACTAGTTTTACCTACGGATTAAATCGCGTTCCTATACACAATTCAAAAAAATGTGTACGTGATTCAATCCAGTTCAGTGTCTACCAATCGCGAAAGCTTAAGACAGTACCATATAATAATACTATTTATTTTATTATAACATCGTAAGTGGTTCCGATCCACTAGAGTCCGTGCCCCATATTCCCGGCCAAACCCATTAATATTTGACTAACAATAACAACAGCATGCATCTGTGAACGGGCCGAGATAACATGCAATGATCAGGTCCATTAACCTGCGGATGCATTTGGATCTTTAGGCCGCATACTGTCCCGTAGTTTAGGAGCTAGAGTATGTAGAGATTCCATTTGTGAACGGGTGTATGGGAACATGGCGGCCGGTTATTATTACATTAACAAAATTCCAAAATGTAATAATTATAGAGTAAAAAGAAGTTACAAATAGTTTGCTAAGTAAGAAAGAAAGATAAGAAGCAAGTACGAAATTATGAATATAGTGACGAAACATATACTCTAAGAAAATCCATTCTTATAAGATTCAGTTATAATATCATAATTCATAATACTTATTTGCTTTTTTATATAAACGGATACTCATAAAACGGAATAAATATTGAGCAGATACATATTTATCTCTTTAATCATTACCTGATCTGTACTTTATGGAACCTTTTCGTAAACCTTATTAACCTATGTACCAACTACCAACATAGAAATAAAAGAAATCGTATTGCACATATTGTAAACATACAGTCCCTGGCCAAATTATTAGACGCACTATTGATTTTTATGCAAATCTCAGTTATCAGCTCGTAGTGTTCCATCTTTGAATAGTTATTACCTATTATTTTAACTGTATATATAGTTTACTTTTTTTAAAGGTTTAGAATGTAAATAAAACTATATATTAAATGGAAATATATTTTTTATTAATTTTTAAAACAGAATATGGAAATACCACTTATAAACTTCAGTACTTTGTAGTTCCACCTTTTGCAGCTATGACAGCCTGAATCCGGCGCGGCATGCTGTCGATGCAAGACTGGACCGTCTCCTGCATTTGAGGATGATGATTCCACACATGAATAAATTTTCCAAGAGCTGTGTTTTTGTTGTGATGAGCTCTTTAGCCACCTCCCTTTTTATGAGCTCCCACACATTTTCTATGGGATTCATGTCGGGACTGTTGCCAGGCCAATCCAACAAGGGGATATTTTCTTGTTGCAAATAACTTTTAATAGATCTGGCAGTGTGGCAAGGTGCCCCATCTTGCATAAAAATGAATGGTTCCCCATTTGGAAACCACTCTCTGACCTGTGGCAGCAGTCGAGTTCTCAAGACTTCTTTGTACTGATCTTGTCTCATGATGCCTTTCACAACGTACAGACGCCCTGTGCCCTTGCCGCTGATGACAGACCAAATCATGATCTTTGTGGGGTGCTTAACAGTCTGAACGATGCAGTCTGGATTAAATTTTTCACCTTTACGACGACGCACAAATTGAGCTTTGTTGGCTAAGATTTCAAAGGTGCTTTCGTCACTGAAGCAGACCTGTAAAATTCACAAAAAATATTAAAAATAAGGCAATTCTGAATTCTATTTATTGTATATGTATGTATATATATTATTAATAATGTAATTCAGCATAAATTACCGATCTCCAGAAAGCGACATCCTTGTCACGCCACTGTTTAGCCCATTTCAAACGTTTGGCTTTCATTGCAGCTGTTAGTTTGGGTTTTCTCGCTGGTCGGCAGGCCTTAAAACCTAAGTCATTTAATTTTCTGCGAACAGTACGCTCAGAAGCATTTATCTGAGCATCTTCCAACTGCGATTTAATCGATTTGGTGGTAGCAAATCTATTTTCTGTGCAAATTTTCTTAAGACATCTTTCTGACCTTGGGGTAAAAATCGGTTTTCGGCCGCATTTGGTTTTTCTTTTCGGACTCAAATCTTCACATGATTCAACTTTTTTCTTAATACGTCGCACACTAGCTTCAGACAGCTTCAATCTTCGTGAAATTTCACGGTTTGAATACAGTTTTGTATTAATGAGAGCCTTGACTTCGGCTTTTTTGCGTGGTGAAAGGCCCCCCACTTTACCCATCATAAAAGATAAGAAAACGAAAAAAAAATCACATTAATAACTTTTCTAAACAAAATAAACACCCGAGAAGTCAAAAGTCACGTTGCAAATACAAAAACGACACTGAAACACATCCACACTGTTAGTAATCCCGCACGCAATTGGATCATGATCAAACATGAATGCGACTTCTCGCTGTCATAACCCTACCTACCTGCTATTGTTTATTATTGTTACTTTTTTTTTTAAATAAGTAAAGAATACTATTAGTCAAAAAGGTTTGGCTATAAAAATTAAGGTTTATCTCATTATTTTACACTAAAAAGGCTATTAAAATACGTAACTACGAAAAATCAGTGATGCGTCTAATAATTTGGCCAGACTGTAAAAAAAAACTTATAAAAACTGATCGTAATCAAATGTTAATTAATGTACACACAAAATTGTCGAAACTGGTTTTATCATTATATTTAGTAGACGTTCTCCGAAACACGAAAGGTCATCCTTCTGCAATTCGTAAACTTAGTAATGATAATAATATAATTAAGAACATTAAAGCTTTCATTAGTCTACTTATGCAAGTTTCAATTTTATTAACCTTCACCAAGCTCTAGGTCTCAAATACGATATTACAAAATTTATTCAATGTCGATGAATATACATCATATTTTTTTCCATATTATGTACGTATATATTCCTTATGAAAAAAAATTACACCCATTGCAACACGGTCAAACTTGTATTTATTTACAAGTTTGAGCGTCGGTGGTTCATTGGTGTGAGCTGTTACCTTCCGATCTGGAGGATGCAGGTTCAAAGCCCGCCACATGCTAGTCCTTTTGAATTTTTGAAATTATATGTAAGTTTATCCGATGCTCTTACGGTGAAGAAAAACATCACGAGGAAACCTGCGCACGTTTACGAAGAAATTAAACGATCGTGCGCGAAGTCGGCCAATCCGCACTGGGCTTGCGTGGTGGACAATGGCCTATAACCCTCGATGTGGACGTATAAAGAGCTGATGATATGCTATAAATTTAATAAAATCTATTTCATGCTACATAGGGACCGCATCCCCAGAACTAGATCAAGTACGAATATTCCAAAATGATTGCGCGTGCGCCGGTACTAATCCGAGTGCCTTTTATAGACGCACAGTTACATTCGCGGCGTTCCTGGGCACGAGTGGTCCGGGGGAACGTATTGCTTTTTGCGCACGTCTGCGATAGGGGTAAAGTTAACTGCAAAAAAAGCGATTAAAATACCACGACACGTTTGCTATAGGGCTACCAAGCGGTCGGCAACGCATCTTGAATGTATACTTCTAAATATTGACTTTGGTATAGCGGCGTGCGTGTTCGGTTGACGTTCGCGGGGAGGTGACTTCGGAAGGCACGTTAAGCCGTGGATTTTAGCTATTATCTTAGGATGGTAGTCTTTAACACTTACTTCACGCTCTATGAGAACTGTAGCTATGAAATTTTCAACCAGAATTTTTATTTTTTTAGAAATCCAGGTAATTATCTTACTCTCTCTCTTCAACCTATCGCAGTCCACTGCTGGACATAGGTCTCCCCCATTTTGCGCCAGACATCCCGGCCCTCCGCTTTTCTCATCCAGCTTTCACCGGCGACCTTTCGCAAGTAGTCCATCGGGCCGGAGGGCGTCCTACGCTACGCTTGCCGAGACGCGGTCTGCACTCCAGAACTCGTCTGCTCCAATGGCCATCGGTTCTGCGACATACGTGACCAGCCCACTGCCACTTCAACTTTTAATTATCTCACTATCTATACCAATATTATAAATAGGAAAGATTTGTATTTTGGTATGTATGATATTAGACAGTATTTCACCATTTCACTACATTCACCCTGAGCAACACAGGCTATATTCTATTTTTAAAAGGTTAAAACAAAACATTAGGTAAAAAACCCGTGCGAAGCTGGGGGCGGATCGCTAGTAATATATTATGTACAGAATGAACGCCTTGATAAATATTTTCCCTGCGTCAATCGAAATAAAATTAGTAATGTTGAATCCTAAACTGGATGCAAGTGTCATTTCCATTGAAAATCCAAAACCACTTTTCTCCTGCATGTTTGTTTAATCTGAATGCACAGACTAAAGACGAATGGGACGTGAATGGCGTTCTAAATCAGAAAAGCCCATTAGAGACAAATAATTGTTCCAATAATACATATGAATGCATGTCCAAAATAAATATAAGGCATCCAGACGGCGGGGAATCAAAAATAACAGGACCGTGCCCGATTTCGACGTTTATGTCAAGCTAAGTGAGATTTAAGTGTTTAGGAATCTCTTTGACCATTTACAAAATAATTTCTGAATAAAAACTACACTACTTCTGTAGTTTTTATATCGTATCGCTATCAGTTCCATAAGTTATCTTTAAAATTTTGTGCAACCTACAGTTACTCGTATTGTTAATTACTTTCTGCAGTATGTCAGCTTTTGTCATTATTTTTTAAACAAATAACAAAAAAACATGCACCTAGGAAAAAAATACGAGACTATTGTGTGGAAACTTTATTGTTCTGTGTATTTTCACTTTGTGTGATTTATATTAGGTAACTAAACTTATGTATGTTTCCCTTAAAAAAATATATATATTTGTTAGTGCACTTGAAGGAACGCAATAAATTTGAATTTCTCGAAATATTGTTAAGTATGTATAGGTATGTACAAACAAGCTATTTGACGAATTATACAACCTGATATGTATTAAGTCAATTAAGCTACACTGAACAAAATTACATATTACAATGAAGTCAATAGAATTACCACTCATCTAATGACGTAATTTATCCATGCCATAGTGAGATTTTTGTAAAACCACTACTAAAAAGGCTACATGAAGATAAGGATTCGTGACATTAAAAAGTAAATTATATGGGACCTCGCATTACTCCGAGAATGGGACATATTAAAAGGGAATTGTGAAAGTGCTCTCAAAAATTATGATAAAACTAACTTCCTATTGGGTCTAGTAGCCTGATTGAGTTTAATTGATTGCTGCATCCCACAGTAAGGATACATAGTGAAAGTCTTTTGTGAAACTTTCTGTCTGCCGATTGTCTGAAAAGAAACATGATGCCGATGCCCCGCCGATTCTAGCTGTCGAGGTGACCGGTATATCACGCACATAAGGACCTGTTAAGCTGTTCAGAAACTAAAGAAGAAAGCTGGCAAAATTGATTTCTTTAGCGTTCAGACTATTCAGAAGAATACTCTGATGATACACAAATTATAATAAATAAATCAGGCAACAAATGTTGATAATGCCATTAAAATCATAAATCCTTTTAAAATTAACCCTAAACATGTATGATGTTTACAATTTTCTTTAAATATCCTAAGGGCTTTAAGTTTCTGCTAGGCCTAACCTTAAGATATTTCGTTGCTATAGAGGGAAATCGAGCAATCAGATCTAATGGTGTTTTGACACTGGTCACCTATGTGGACATAGTTTTTTTTATCATCTATGTGCAGACATTTGACCGCTACCGAAATGACGATGCGGCCGAGGATAGATCATGCCTGCCTAGAAACAACCTATTCACTTTTGCCTTGAAGACGGCCAGGTAGTAATAATCGGGGAACATGTTATCGTCCAATATGTGTATACGCTCCTTTTTTCAGGACAGATTTTACATAACCGCTTAGGTGATATTACCGTGAAAACTGATACCACAATTTTATCGCAGGTTTTAGAAATAGATTGTATTTGTAATTAATAAGTTAATAGTAAGTTCCATAGACCTCTTGATAAATTAATCGTAAATAATTTAAAATATTAATCGTCTTTCATGTCCCAGTAAAATCATTATTATAGTTTCTTGTCAAGTTAGTTGGTGGGTACTACAAATATCAAGAACCTCTGTTACATAATCAATTAGGTTAAGCTTGTTATGAATATGTTTAATTGCAACGTCAAACTGATCCGTGTTATAAACTAGTTACAACTCGACACAATTGAAAGTCGCTCAGTTGTCAGTGTGACAAAATTCAGTTCACCAGACAACTTGTCAAATAACAAAATATTTGACAGCATTGTGGATCTGATCTCGATTTAAGACACGATCTGCACCGTAATGACAACAACTAGCAAAACGGCAAACAACACTGTTGATATACTGAAAACCTTTAGAACAAACTTTTTCACAAACCTAAACACTCTCACTTTTCACTGCACTATTACAATAAAAAAACAACACTATTGAAAAGGAGATTTCAAATTGAATAGTGGAATGTCACAATCCAAATTCAAACGTTCGATATTATTACAATGCGCGATCGTTGGCGAGTGCGACTGTACGGACGGCGCGTGCGCAGCGTTCGCGGCGAGGATTTTAACTGTTTACGGCCGTTTGTATTTTGGTCTTGTATCTCGCTAGCTGCGGTGATAAACGCGTTACCTTTTTTAAGAACATCAAACAAAAAAATGATATGAAATATACATATTTGGACATGCGGGCAGGTACTTAAACAGTTTTAGTAACGTTTCAAACATAGGAACAATAAACTCCTATTACATATAAAATATATAGCAGTATAAAAAGAAATAATTAAAATAAGATTCTTTCAAAATATTTTACGTAATAACAACAGAACCGATTAAATAATATATTTTAGACACTAAAAGGCTCTTAAATGACTTATCCTCTGACTGGCCTAGCACAAAGTCGTAATATTATTTTTACTCAATTCGTACCCTTCAAAATCAGCAACTGGGTTGTTCTTTTTTAACCTACATAAAGGTGTCTTCATCAGTTATAAATAATATTATCAATAATTATCGGTATTTTTTTATTATATCATGTTTCATTATGTTCTGTACTAAAAATATAACGGCTATACACGTTTAAAATAAATCATTATTTATATTTTTATTCTAAAAAATACGTTACAGAGCCGTCAATCCGCGTGACAGTGGTGTATACATACAAATCACAGTTGTCTCCCGCTACCTGGGTCTGTGTATAATTCATAATAAGTACGAAAAATAATACAGACAGTAGCAAATATAAAAGTATTATTTAATGCTGAAAGATATAGGCCATTTTGTTATAGTGAATACAAATTTTTGAAACTTTAATATAAAAATTAAAAAAAAATTAATTCTCGTCTTTCACTACAGACTGATTCAGTAGGTATATTCGGTCACGTGTTTTTCCGTTCGAACGACGCGCATACGCGGCTCGCCTTCGTCGCCTTCGATTGGATGTTTAGTTTCCCCTCCCCCTCGCGGGGATTACCTCTATCAGGCCGAGAGATCGCGCGTTAGTCGCCCGGAAGCGGAACAAGAAGGTGCGTGTGTTTATTCGGCGACAACTTCGTCACGTAAGTATTGGACATAAATGTATTAATTATAGTTACTTGTTATTATTTAACTTTTAAGTAATAATAAACACTTTCATGCCAACCTGTTAGATTTGTATTTTGTGGTGACGTTTAAATATTATCGTTTTTGTAAGTGAGATTTACCCCTCTGTCACGCTACAACTCCGTAACAAACAAATTGTGACGGAGTGGTAAGTACGTACGGAGAGGTAAAAATTGCTAAGAATTCAATATTTATATTATCTCATGAAATATAAGAATCTGTTGAAATAGGATCAGTTCTTATTATGGTAACTGTTTCGATATGAAGTTTATCTAATATTTTTCTAATGTAAACATACTTATTTAAATATTTTCTTATTCCAGATAATATCATGGCGAAAAAGAAGGCATTAACAGCAGCAGAAAGACAGCGGCGTTGCCGGGAGAAACGAAAAAATGATCCAGAAAAGGTAGCTGAAGTGAAACGTAAAGATCTCGAGAGATATCATGCTCGTAAGAAGCTTGTGGCTGACATGACCGTGAGAGAACATCGTATGATGAAGAAAATGGCAACAACAAAATAAAAAAAGAAGGGAGAAGAAACAAATGCTTGAAAACGTACTGTTGAACACTCCGGCTTCATCACCAATACCAGTAGTTCCACAAATGCGTCTTTATTCTGCAACACCAACTAATTCAGAAGTATCTAGCACAAGGGGGAGGAAGAGAATGAAAAGAGATAGAACAAAGTTATACAGAGATAATATTAGATTACAAGATAAAATAGAAGAATTAGAGAAGAAAGTTCGAAAATACAAGAAAAGATTGTACAGAAAATCCAAAAAAGATGGCAAGAACAAAGATGAAAACAACAGTAAGAATGAAAACAAATATAGTGTCCTTTCCAACGCCATTAAAGAACGATACCAAACTGTTAAAAGTCGTAAAGAAAAACGCCTTATCCAATCTTTACTTCAAACGAGCATTATAAAAGAATCTAGATTGCAGACTCAATTAGTAAGAGATACCTTAGGTGTAGACAGACCTTTGAGGTATTAAAGCGTTCTGCCACAAAAAACTGATCTTGTCCAGAAAATTCAACAGTTCTTTATGCGTGATGATGTTACGAGAGCTACAGCTGGGAAGAAGGAGACTGTGACGCACAGAAAAAACAAAGTGCAAAAAAGATTTTTATTGGACTCCATGAAAAATCTGTACAAAGTCTTTTTAAAAGAAAATAGTAGCGTCAAATGTCACTACAGCTACTGTACAATACATAGACCATTTTACGTAAAACCACCTTCTGTCGATGGAAGGGACACTTGCCTATGCAAGCTGCATGTAAATATGACCTATGTTGTCGATGTTTTACATAGGAATAAAGTGATTATGCAAAAGGATACGAATGCAGTCCTGGAAACACTAGTATGTTCTGTTAATTCAGAATCATGTATGAAAGGAATTTGTTCTGAGTGCAATAAACGTTCTATAAATTACGATAAAACTAATCTGAAATCTATTGTAGATTTACAACAGTGGACAAGAAAAAGTGAAGTAGTGGAAAAATTTGGGAAAAAAGTGAAGATCACAAAAAATTTACCAGTTACTGAAAAGCTTACAGTCGAAGAGGTGATTAAAAAATTTGAGAGCGTCCTCCAAACTTTCAAAACCCATATCTACAATATAAAACATCAATATAAAGCTTATCGACAGTGCATCGACGGTTTAACAGAGAGTGAAATAGCTTTGCATATAGATTTTAGTGAAAACTATAACTGCAAGTACCACTCCGAAGTCCAGTCTCATCATTTTGGTGGTTCTCGTAAACAAGCAACCCTGCATACAGCTGTGATGTACCATTTTTCTGCTGAAGAACAAACAAAACAAGTTACTTCATACTGCTCTGTGTCGTCTAATCAGAACCATGGACCTTCTGCGATCTGGGCTCACCTTCACCCAGTTCTCTCTGAAGTTCAAACAAATCATCCAACTGTAACGACTGTACATTTTTTTTCTGATGGACCAGCGACCCAGTATAAGCAAAAGATTAACTTTTACCTAATGTAATTGTGGAGAAAGTAATTTGATGTTGATGATTATTATTTTATTTTAATTTTTCAGTCAAGTTGGACATTTTATTTTTTTTATTTAGTTGAGACAAGTTAAAAGTCTTATAATTTAATTATATTATAATTAATACTGATCTCCCATTCCAAAGGTTCTGCAATGTGATTTCATTAATATGTAAGTGTCGATTTAAGAAAGCTGAAGACTGTTAAAAATTTAATTATGTTAAAAAAGTAATAAATGTTACTAAATAAGTATATTTCAAACCGATTTTAATTCAAAATACAACCTGATATTTTAAAGAATAACAACTCTGTCACTACTCTACCACTTTGTCACGATAATGTCTCCTGGTTGTCAAATGTATGTAGTCCTTTTTTACTTTGTTATGAGTAGTACAAATTTCGGAAACGTCATATTAAAAATAGTTAACTATAATATACTCTACGACATTAATAGTTCTGTGCTAGAAGTGGTTATAATTGAATTATAGCAAAAATATACTTCAAACTAGCTGCAATTGTGACAGAGTGGTATAAGATTAAAAATATCTAATTATTATTATATACAGAAGTTTTGCTTTGTACGTTTTCTAAAAGAACAATTCCACTATTATTGTTAAAAATTAGCAAGTTATTGGAGTTAAACTATTTGATACAAAAAAATAAAAATATTGTGACGGAGCGTACAATTATTAGCCAAATTAATCTTTAAGACCTTGAAAATCTTATAATAATTTGTAAACTTCGCGGCCAACAACTTTTTCAGATGGAATAGAGATTTAGCTGTCAGAAAACATAAACGATTTGACTACAACGCGTTATATATATTTTTTTTAATTTGAGTAAAAATTTTAACAACATGTAGGTTAAAAAAAATAATGACCCAACTACGTATATTTTACTCCTGGTTAATTTATCATTAACGTATTAAACAGTTCAAAGTCGCTTATTCGTACATTTTGGAAATATTTTTTTTAAATAATGACAGATTTCGTAACGGCTTCGTAGTTCTAACCCTCCGTGATGAATGAACTGTGACATAAACATTGTGTGAAATGAACACAGTGCGTCCATGCATAAAAACATTATTTTAATAATGGTATAACCAATGAAATAATAGGATGCCGAGTGCGATGGCTGACATTCAATGATGATGGGGTCCACGTTAATGGGTATTGATTTGGATGAAATTTTGGAACTGGAACACAGATGGCCTTTATAGATTCACCGAGAAAGATTAATTATTGGTAAAGAACCTTTCTAAAAAAAAGAAAAGCTTTTTAAAGATCGCATACAATACTTACAGAATTATGTTTTTTTTATTTCACGTGAAGTCAAAAGTGTTACTTCCGGCCATGGACAGTTTACAATTGCTAAGGTGATAGAGATGCGTTGCCGGACCTTTTTTAGTTTAAGTTAGAGAAAATTATTTTATTCTGCCACAGAAATAAACATTTCTCTCTTTCTTTCTTCATCACCAGCTCATTATATGTCCCCACTGAGTGGTATGAGCATACCCATATAGGGTGTATATGCCTTAGTAGTCCACCAGGGCCCAGTGCGGTTTGGCCATCTTCACGCCACAACCTTTGAATCACTTCGCAGGTGTGCGCAGGTTTCCTCGCCTTTTCCTCCACCGTAAGAGCCTCGGACAATCGTAGATATCATTCCGAAAAGACAGGTACGCGGCGTGTTTGAACCTCCTCACGATGTTTCCCTTCACGGTAAGAGCGTCGGATAAACGTACATATAAGTAATTTCGGAAATTCGAAAATACACTGGTACGTCGCGGGATTTGAACCTGCACCCTCCAGATCGGAAGGCAACAGTCCACACAAAAGAGAGGAATTTCAGGTGTTCGGTTACCTCACTGACTCGACGATCACAACGAGTTGTATGACGCTGATTTTACGTGGGCCGGCACGTCTGTGCCAAAGCATGGGTATCCCAGCATTTTTTTCTAACGATAGGTAAGTTAAACCTTTAGTTTATAAATCAGTGGACATACTTTAAACCATGGTGCAAATAAGGTACAGTCATCATCCTCCATCCATCAGTTTAATTTATTCTAGTACAGAACTTGATGCTAACAACAAATAAGGCTGTGAACTACGTATATGTGAATATTATAATCTAATGCGTTGCTTATGCATTCTGCTATTATTATGTTTCCATAGTGAAGTATTACGCAGAATACTAGACTAAGGAATGTTTGTTTTGGATTATTAAAATTGATAATATTATTTAAGATAGATTACGTATCAAGCGTCGGTTGCTTATACATATGGTTCCTGCCACAGATTTCCCAATACAGGAGATGGGGCAAGCCGCGTTTTAAGCGCGACAAATGTAAGCTCAACGAGCATACACTGGCTGCCAGTTTACGCTCTGTGTAAGTCGCGTCCAGACGCACGCATTTTAGAAGAAAATACCGTTTATTTTCCAAAATGCCGTCCTGTGCAATAGTAACATGCCATCATCGCAGTGATTTAGTAAATTTAGCAAATAATGGAATAACTTTTCACAGGTAAGAACCGAAAACTTTGATTTATATAATTAAAAAAGGATATTTAAACGAATCGTCCGTTTTTTATTCATGAAAACATATCACTGTAAATTCTTTGTAACGATCTCGGTAGTTATATTACAATGCGGCTGTGCTAACTGTTCGTCGGTTCGCAATTCATAATATGCGCGCAATGGTTAGCGAACATTACTCGTGTTCCACTAGAACCATTATTCGGTAGTACGGCCCCTGACCGCGTCCGTTGGTACAAACGCCTAGTGAGAACCATTTTATCGACCCACCTATCGATATATTCGTATGCAGTCTTGTATGGAAGCGGAAGGTTTTTGTTTATTATTTTACGTTTGTATTTTTTTATATCCTCGATTCTACTAACAGTATTTAAGAAATATTTTGAGGCTATTTTATTTATATAAAGTTATTTTATATCTTTTATTCGATATTTAAGTTTTGTTTAAAAACATAAGTACATAATAAGCGAACAAAGTTGATAAGAATCACGACGGCTATTGGCTTTTTATCAATGGTGACTGTGAACACGCCACGGCCATTTTTAATTTGTGAATGTGGTTGTAAGGATTTTATAAAATAATGAACAAATAGTGATTTATTTTATAACTTTTTAACATTTATCATTATATTATGTCTGCCCTTTTCTGAAGCTATTCTATAGTAATAGTATCTAATATTTAAGGTTCCCAGAAGATCAGCGTTGTAAGTTTTACGTTTATTATAACATGGAATAAGTAACCCTTTACAAGACAAATATTTATGTTAATTTTACCATATCTACTCGTACATACTCGTATCTGCATTGGGTGTTGCTATTTAAAAATATATGTTTTCATTCTAAACATTATCTCTTGAAATGTAATTAAAATTTACTTTCGCTGTATTGATTTTTAGCGATGATATGATATACATACGTCGATCGATAATTATAGTTCTAATAAAATGAATAAAGCTACGCGGCTTAATAATATTGTTTAAATAATATTATTAAAGTTCCTCAACATTATTAATACACCAATAATATATTTCATTTAAAATTAACATTTATTTCACGTAACCAAAATTAACAGAAGGATTTTTATTTTGAATCTTCGTGCAGGTAATAGAAAAAGTATCGACATCTATCGATATAACGCTTCCCCGCATGGATCACCGCGTTCAAGGTGTCCGTGATTGGGTAAACATTGACCAATGACGAGTAATATTATTAAGTGTAAGTATTTTTAATGTGTGTGTGTAAGTTGAAATTGCGACATTGGGTCTTCTTATAAACTTAGCGACTCGTCCGGTCTAATTGTTATTCGATGTCTGTGGTTCCTGCCTTCTGATCAGGAGTGTAAAAGTTCAAATCCCGCAACGTACCAACTTATTTTCGAAAAGTATAATGTACGTTTATCACTGTACTGTTGGACGCGGTAGCCTTCGCAGCTACAACGGACTAGTCACGGCGACCACACACCTTATTATTTGTATAGGCACAGGACGAAGACACAAATAACCTCTTACACATATCCCTCAGGTATCAAGTAGGACGCCCACCGACCCGATGGACCGACGACTTGAGAAAGGTAACTGGTGGCTGGATGAGAAAAGGCGGGAGAGCTGGGATATCTGGTGCAAAATAGGGGAGACCTATATCCAAAAGTGGACTGCGATAGATTAAAGAAAGACATCTCTCTCAGGTAACAGATAGGTAGCAGTGTCTAAAGCTCTGCAATACCAAAGGATAATATTGCTTTTAATATCTATGCAATTAGATAATAAACAACAGATAATAACAATCTGGTCTAGATTAGTTTGAACAAAATTGAAATTGTTCGCTCACGACTGCCTTGTTTGGCCCCAATGTAATTAATTAGATAGACGGAATATACCTTATAATGTTGGGAGTTAAAATGCCGCTTTCATAATCTTTATGCTGGGGCCACACTAACGACTAAACGTCTAACGCCCATTTACGTGACAATAGGCATTAGACGATAATTAATACGTTAATTATTGCGTCAAGTAGTGGCTACACTTGAAATTGTCGTGTGGCCCCAGTATTATAAAGACTATAGCCAAAGTCAATTACGATTAGTAAGACTCAGAATAATTCATTATTGTCATTTTATTTCAATATTTATTTTGCTTGAACAGCCCATGCCCAGTCAGTTCTGGATTCAGGATCTACTCACCTATAGGAGGGGCTTAGTCATAATCTCCACGATTTGCAGGTGGCCTAGAGATCAAAGTACCTACTCCTAGAAGGTTAGGAATGAGAGTGCTGCCATCCATCATCATCAGCTCATTAAGTCCTCCCAGCTCCCAGCTCCTCGTCCCCACCGAGGAACACGAGCCTACTCGTATAGGGTGATTAGGCCTTAGTCGTCCACGCGGGCCCAGCGCGATTGGATGACTTCATACACAACCTTCGAATCTCTTCGCAGGCGTGCATGAAGGTTTCCTCACGATGTTTTCCTTCACCGTAAGAGCGTCGGATAACGTACATATATTTTCGAAAATTCGAGAACACATTGGTACGTGTCGGGATTTGAACCTCAGCCCTCCCGGTAGGAAAGCGACAGTCCACACCAATGAGCCACCGACGCTCTCTAAAAAATATACATATATTGACGACCCATTTGGTGTACTGGTTGAGACGTCGGCTACTACACTAAGGGTTCCGAGTTCGATCCCCTGGCAGTACAAGCAATTGTGTGCATGAACATGTCTGTTTGTATTAGTATACAAAAAAATCTATGTAAGTATGTATATCTAAGGCTAAATGCTTATTGGAACTAGATGGCGCTGCGTGAATGTTAGTAGATATTTATTTATATCTATTGTATATACCTTAAGTATATAGCGACAAGGAGAGATAGGGACATGTAACAAGATAACTTGCGCCCAGCCCATATCTCAAACATGTTACAAGAATGCCGGTTAAGTATCTCTTATCTAATCAGGGCTCAGACATCCATAGAGTAAACATTGCATTGATAACACCCTCGCGGGAGAGCTTCGTGATAACGCTTTAAGACATCACCGAGCTTTATCTGATAAATTATCGTCAGAGCTGTCATAGAAAATTAACGACCCATTTAGTGTAGTGGATGAAACGTCGGAAACTTCACCAAGGGTTCCGGGTTCGATTCTTCTGCAGTACAAATGTTGGGTGCATAAACATATCTGTTTGTATTTGGGTGTTTTATTTGTATAATATGTACGAATTTACCAACAAAAGAAATCTAAGTAAGTTTATCTGTTGCTTAATACCCGTAATACAAGCTTCACGCTTAACTTGAGGAAAGATGGCGTTGTGTAAAAAAAAAATTTAGGTAACTGTCTGTAAGTATTTTTTTTTTCATTTTAGTACTAGATGTACCGTGCCTGTGTATATTGCTGTGGCAAATAGTGATTGAATGGTTGGGAGAAGAGAAACAAAACAAAGAATACAATACTTAATTCGATGAAGGAAACATCGTGAGGAAACCTGCGGCACGCCTACGAAGTAATTCAAAGGTTGTGACTGAAGACCGACCAATCTGCACTAGGCCCGCGTGGACGACCAAGGCCTTTCTGCAGTCCACTAGCTAAAACTCCGTTAACTGTCAAGAACGAAGAATTTTTCGGTATAAAACTGAAAACCCTGTTTAACGAAAAACATCTTCGGATAAAGCATCTTTTCTATTGCTATTTATCACCGATATTATTAGGGATTCTGCATGTAAAACATCACTAATAGCGTGTATAACGATTTAAATTAATTATCAGCCAGTCTTCTCAGATTTTTGGCTAGTGGACGACAGCTTTACGGGTAGGCTCGTGCCCTTCGGTGGGGACATATAATGAGCAGAGATGATGAACCCACCACGCAGGGACAAAGCGGTCATGTGATTGTTAACGACTACCATCCTAAAATTGTAGCCGGGATCAACGCGCAACAGTTTGACGTGCTTGCTACGTACGGAGACCATTAATAAAAAAAAATCATTAAAAAGTAATCATCCACAATTTTTTCCTTACGGGTTTATGGAGGGTAAATCAAACCAATTTTTTGGCTTTTGTATGCGTACGCATTTTACTACGTTGTTTAAATTTATGTTAAAAAATATATATGTATATTACAAAACTAAACACTTTTAAAAATACGAAAAGCGCCATCTGTACACAATAAAAAGCATCGCGTTAGTGTAATGCTTACTTTAAAACTCTACTAACCGCTAGGTGGCGCACACAATAAAAGTAGTTACAAGAACTACAGAATGAATTCGTGGCGCTAGTGTCATATGTCTAACAGCCAATAGGAACGTAGGACGGGAAATGACATGTCATTCTATTGTGGCGTCGTGCTGCGCACCGCGTCTATATTCGTTCGTGATAGGGCAGCAGACATTTTGTTTGGCCCGTTGACGCACGCGAAAACGAGTCCTGGTTATGCCTTTGTATGCGGTTGGTTGGAATGCCGCAGAGAAAGAAAAACTTGCTGCATTAGTTCAACCCCATACGTTCTTGTATAACGTGCTTGATTCCTCAAGAAAAAACATTTTGGCACGAGAATCAACATGGAAAGAGATTGCTCAAACTTTATCAAAGCCAGGTTAGTGTTATTTTTGCTAGAAATATGCTGCAATATCTAACAGCAGGCACACCCTTGCTTTATTCACATTGATCCAGTTACTTTGGTTACTTGTCAATTTTTAACAGCTGATTGTGTTTAGATGAACAATTTAGTTATCAAATTGAGAACAACAGAGAAAATTATAATAAGCATGATAATAGGGGAATTATCTTGCTTAATGTCATGCATATTTTAAATTTTATTTGATCAGTGTTTGACCTAGAACTTTTAGTTATTTGTTTACCCAGTTGCTTTATTATTTTATGGGAATAAGTACTATTGCCAACACATAGATTCCTACGAATTCTGCACACATTCAAGTGAATTTTATTTTTACATTTTTCTTACTACTTCACGATTGCATTTCAGTTGAGGAGTGTAAAAAGCGCTGGCGTGCACTACGCGATGCCTACGTGAGAAGTAAACGTATTGGAATGCATAAAACCAAGGTAAAATACCAATGTTACTACTAAAAACAAATAAATTTATTAACCTGTTCTACTCAAACATATGACATGATATTATGCCAACTTATGATACTGTTTACACAAATTTATGTAATTTAATTGTGGCAACTACTTACTGGTGATAAAAATTGTGCGGGCAAATTCAGGCAATTACCTGGTGTGTTTTCAAGTTCATTCTTTGTGTGATGAACTTAAAATTTTAATTTCAATAAAGATTACTTTACCTATAATACAATTTTGATTAAATACACTAAAGCTAATGGAAGCAGTCACTAAAATAGGTTTATTCATGTCACAATATGATATGGTAACTTTCTGCAAACATATTCTAAACTTAAACATTTTTAAACTTTATATTTTAAGCTTTTAAATATTTTTTATTGCAATTCCAGGTTGGCATATTTCAAAAACTTCAGTTCCTCGATGGTATTATAATGGATGGACCTGAGCAAATACTAGGTACTAATAGCCTTGAGGATTTGGACCAAAGTGTACAGGAAGAGGCTGTTATTGGTACAGAACAGCAAGTCATTACAGATAACCAGGAATATTATGAGGTATGCATTATTGAACAATTTAAAATTCAGTACCAATTCATTAGTTCATATAAGTGAATGCAATGGTCAGCTAGCTCACCTGGAAAGTGATATGCCTGACCATGACAGAAGCAGTGTTGAATTAAATTAATAACAAATTCATTATTTTCTGTCAACACTTCCCTGTTTCCGTCATCCGAGAGGACAGATGTTAGGTAATTTCACTGGCTACAGTGTCTTCATCTCGATACATAGAAATGCTAAACACTTCTTTAACGTGGCAATATCTGGCACTGCAGTGGTATTTACTGGTGTGTCAAATATCGTCCAACGGATATAAATTCGCCCATAATAAAAAATATTTTATTGTCGCTACCTGCAAGATCAGAAGGGTTAACACGCAACTCCAAGACAGGCCCTCCCACACAATATGTTCATGCTATTGGGTGTTGTTTTCATCTACCATAATGAAAAACAACTTGGATAACCCTTTGAACATTAAGATTCAAATGTGGAAAAAGGAAATCAATTGTGTGGTTGGATATATCTACCAGCACTGTTAGAGTTAATGTAACGTTCTGAAGCACAGCAGCAATTTAGAATTCAGTAGGGATATGTTGAAGGAAACCCTGAGAGTACTTCATCCATACATTTCTAATATAGTCATAAAATATAAGCCTATTTAGTGTTCTGAACATCTCTATTGAGAAAATGTTGCACAATAGTTTGTAATGATTAATTTCAGGACCTATTATATTTTAAACATTTTGATTGCATTCATTTTAATAATAATCAACAAAATCCATTAAAAATGCATTTGTATCAAATACAATTTTTTTAGTGATGTAGAAACTACAGTTTGTGTGATTTGTGGTCGAGTGATATTTGACTTTTTGAGAAATTACCTTTATTAGAAATTACTCGCGAAAAATATTACGTCAGGCTCATTCTTTACAAACATTTATTCAACTGAGCTCTTATAAAAAAGTATTACTATAAAATACCACAATGTAAGTTTCCCAAAGTATCAAAATGAAATATTTAAAATAATATATTGGATTTCTCATTCCAGATCACAGTGGTCGAAGGTCCACAAGAGACACAAGAAAAACCATGCATAAAGATCTTACCAAAATTGGAATCTAGAGAGGAGCCGCCCAAAAAAATCAGAAGGTATGGTGGCAGAAAGAAAGCTGTGCCCATCCCAAAGGACATACCGCCCATAAAGATTCTACCCAAACCGTTCCTTGTAAACGGTCCCAAAATAGTAAGATATGTTGAAGATCCAAAGACACCAGAACAAAAGTCACACGTTATAGACCAACTCATTGAGAAAGTGTTGAAGGAGAATACAAACGAAATTGATGTGTTCTTCAGAAGTATGGCAGCTAGTGTGAAGAAGTTACAACCGAACCTGATACCTAAAGTCAAAATGGAAGTGTGCAATGTTATCGCCAAATATGAGATGCAAAGTTTCGATAAAAACATGCAGAACTTTTAAGTGCTATTGTGACAGTGATGTGAACTCAAATGCACTGATAGATTGTTCTCATAGTGACAACATCTAATTGAAGTGATGAGTTTTAACTATTTGTTAATACAACATTCAAGGGTGTAAGTGTGGAATATAATTGCACATGTAATTGGACTTATTTATGCAAAAATCCAACCCACAAGGTAAAAAATGAGTTAAGTATACCAAACTGGCCTCTGGGGTGTAAATTAGCCTTTAGTATAAATACCATCAACAATATATACATATTCAACATATTAATTGATGGTCGTTACCATCCCACATGTATGGCCATTACGTTTTTAAGTTACTCAAAAACGCCTCAGTCTACTTAGATTCATACAGATAAACATCCATTCAAAAAGAATGACCTGAAAATAATATATCAAATTAAATCCAATACAATTGAATCCTTTTTGATAATATACACCATATATACAATAACTATGTGCAAATAAACTTAAACTTCAATATCTCAAATGTGTCCTTTATGTGTAAATACGGCCAATTGTACAAATCGTTATGGCAATCATATTGATATTGTATATTACGTTGATAAGTTATGACTTATGTTCCACAAGACCTGTCCAGTCTATTCCTTGACTTGCAAGTGTCAAATGTAAAGTTCTTGTGATAAAAGACTATTAAATTAGATAAATTAACATGAGTGCGACTTGCAATAATGTGAAATTATATATAATGGTGTATGCATATTTTATGAATAAATATGTTCCTTAAATTAACAAATAATTTGATTGTCCTAAAACGAATGGAGCCTCAATTCTACTATATTACTTGACATTATGTCCAATCTTTGTATTGGTCTGGGTGTTTTATATGTATAATATGTATGTATTTACAAAAAAAAATGTATATAAGTACATTTATCCATTGTTTAGTACCCAGCTAGATGGCGCTGTGTATATGTAAGTAGATATTTATTTATTAAATCCAACTCATTCTTTAATCTTCTTTTATTTATTTTAATATCTTTGATGTTGAATGGTTTTAAATGGTAATTATACCATCAAACAGAACAAAAATTATTATATTGAGACACAAATACGATCCTATTAGCGCATTTTAGAATTAGCAGAATTAATATATTATCTGACTTGACAAGAGGAATCTGAGTTTTAAGTGAATAATACAGAAAATTGTAATAACGATAATAATTGAACATTATTGAAAAATAAAGTATACTGTTTTTTTATGCTACCAAGTGTACAGGACGGTCAAGACGGTCACCTAATAGTAAGTGATACACCTCACCATGACAGAGAGACCAACAAGTAATAGACAGTTATTTTTCTCCATTAAAGCCGCACTGCGCCCGACACCCGAGACAACAGACGGTAAGTCTCATACCAGGTAATTTCACTAGCTACAGTGTCCTCATCCCGAGACACATAAGTGCAAAACACTTCTATTTTATGGGACGATATCGGGCACTGCGCTGGTACATAGGCTACTCAGAACCGAGTCTACCACCTAGTAATTTAATAATTTGTATAAAGAATATGTAATCAAATCGTTCATATACCTATGATACGTAATTTTTGGATTGTTTGTTTGTTTTTGCACCTTTTATATCACAAGCTTTCCTCTTTTTTAGATTTATTTCCTACCATAATCTATGGCTCTGTTGACAAATTCGCGCCAAATGTTCCGTCCGTATTTTGTATACGTCCTTGTTGCGAGTACAGAAATTTCGTATTTGTTTTTCAGAAACCTTTAACCCGACGACACATTTCATATAGATAAACAAAAGAAATTCTATTGTTTGTCGGGCGTTTTAGCCCGTTAATAAATCGAAGGGGTTTATGCGTTTTCAAATTAATGATCCTATTGAAAGGCACATAAAGATCAGATCCCATTTCTCTATTTATTTGCGGAGCCCTAAAAGGAGGTTTCTCCTTGACTAGTTGATTCCCACCACTTTCCCATAATAACAGAGTTTAAAATAGCTACTACAGCTTGTGGCATCCAGTATGAAATAATGATAGCATGCACAACTGGCTGTATGGTAAACATTCATTTATTGAAAGCGCCCATACCAACTTACGATATTAAAAAACTAGAACCACAGATGAAAACATATGCTTGCCTGTTAATTTGTCTTCAATGAAGTATGTTATCATAAAACCGGTAGCGTAGGCTACAATAAATGCATTTGATAATTAGATTTTTAAGTAAAGTGTAGGTACCGGGCGGTCCGGACTCTTGACGCTCACCTGATGGTGCGAGCTACGCCTAACCATGAGAAAACAACATTGAAGGAGACTAATAATAGTTATTATTCTCCATCGACGCTGCACTGCGCCCGCCAACCCGGCATAAATGCCTATGTTAATGTCACTTACACCCGGCAATTGCTTTTTAAAATTATATTTTACGTCACTAAGCTTCCTGAATCTGCAACAGCAACTATTCTAAAATGTGTTTAAATAATCATAAAAAATCAAAACATCATATTAGCCAGACTCTCGAGTCCCAACTGCAATTAACTTCATAGCAAAATACAATTAGGAGCCGTTTAGAGGGCCACTCGGGGGTGGATTGCCTACTGGCATGACGTAAACTAATGCCGTGTTAGAGTACCGTAGAATACTCGTTGTTTTTTAAAGTACACTTTAAGTCGGGAACTTGACTACTAGTCAAGTCACCAAAAAACCTGCTTAGAAGATAAAGGTCAAATATAAACCGGTGCAGTGGTATGGTGAAGACCACGATGCCGTGGATTACAACTATCAGCATGTTTAAAGCGATTATCATATATTATTATCAAACCTTAGTAAACAGTATATGATTATTCATATATTTTACATAGGTAGTAAAGTAGTAATTTTTTAACCACTTGATCACTTGCGGTGTGTGTAGTAATAATTATTTACAGCGGGGTGTCTAGACGACCTGGAACGGTTCAGCGCCCGGACGTCGATCGTCCTTGCCGGGACCCCGGCCTTTTATAGGGATGTTAATATTACAAAAAGGTCTGAAGCAGAACGAGAATAAATGTTTTTTTTCATTTCATGTCTAGTGAAATTATTACAGTTAGCCTCAAGCTTTCATTATAATTGTTCACATATTAAGTCGTTTTTTTTAATTACAAAGAGCGTGGTTGGAAACTGAGACGTCATAATAAGTCTTAACACCATAGAACATTTATGGTAATATTTAGTTTGACATATCTATAATTCAGATCGATCGAATCGACAATCTATCTATCTCAGTCAACATCTAATGTTTATTTATTTTCAAATTAAGATTCCGAAAGAGCATTCTACGTAAAACTGAGACAAACTATCCCATTTTGTTTTTATATCATTATTGACCCTTTAACCACCGGTGACGGATATAACCAACAAAAACAATAGATTTTCTATGGTGTCTGGAATCCTGGCGGTTTAAAGGTCAAAGCCAGAGACTTATAAAAAAAATAAGTTGAAGTTACATAAATAACATCAATGGAAGCAAACCAGACTCGTTGGAATTATCTCTACCTATAAAATATATATTCTTATTTTCTTCTAAGCGCCTCGCCTTTCTTTAAATAACGTTGCTAGCTATCAGTTCGTTTAATTTGGCAACGAAACCGTTTTTCATTTGCACCCCAGTTCCTAATGCAGTCGCGTGCAAGTAATACATAGTTTGCACAACTCCGCCTACTTGTGCATACAATAAACCGTTTCAACACTGGTTTACACGACTCATCGATTCACGCACCGTGGGTACGTCTCCAAAATAGAAGGCGCTAGTACAGGAAGATCCTGTTTTTGCAAATGGTTGCCCAATTCAAATTCGACTTATAGGTTGATTCTGAAACTATATTTGAAAATAACTAGCCACTATTCAAATAAAAAAAAAACGTTAATAACGTTGAAAATCTCTCACTCAATTCACACACGCACACAAACAAGCACAAATCATTGAACAAAAGAAGTAACACATACAAACGCAGGCTTCAAAGAGAAGTGCATAAGGATGCTTAACATTACACAATACAAGAGCTGGCTCCCCACGATATGAATACTGAAGTCTGTTAAATGCTTAACGACGCACCCAGACCTAGGTTTTGTATGAACACTAACGACGAATGAGCTGATCTGCGTCTAGACAGCTTTCTCTGCTGGAGTGCATAAAACCTCAATTTTACGTTAGTTTGGAATGGAATAGAATTTTTTTGTGCACATTTAAATGTTTCCAGTAAGTTCATAAACGTATCTTATAGGTATAGTTATTGGTAACTTTGTAGTCAAATAATTTCCTGAATTTTTGCTCCATTCAACGCACTTATTATGAAACTACCAACCGGTTCGGAATAGCCCTTAAATTGAGAAGAATCGCTTATGATCGTCGTCACCTAGGATATGTCGGAATAGCAGCGCTGCCTTGATTACATGCCTGACCTACCCATCATGGCCACATCACCCACTGTAGCACAGGCCGAGACAAAGCCCAATTTCATCACAAAATTGGTTCTTATTTTTATTAGGTATACTGGGTTGTTTTAATTACGTATTTTTTCTTTTATTAATTCAGTTCTGTATAGATTATTCCGTCTGTTTATAGGAAAATTATGGTTTTTCTCTCTTCATTCTATCGCACTTCACTGTTGTACATAGGACTCCGCCATTTCGCGCCATATATGCCGGTCCTCCGATAATTTTGTGTCTTCTTTCAATTTCAAAGCTGTATATTGTGTCTATTTACGTTAAACAAGAAGCAACATTTGACAAATTCAGCCATAAAATCACCCCAGTACAAATACAAAGACCACTATATATTGATTATATTGATGGATGCGCTAATTTTGTGCACCCCACAAAACAAAGCTACGTAAAACAAAGATGCATTGTCCCTCCCGAAGGGAGACTGACCCCTGTAATGCATTCGACAATCACTCACATGAATGACGAAGCGGGATGATTTAAAAACTACCGCAAATGCACCACGGCTTGACACTTGAGAGAGTAATAGTAATAAATGTCTACTGCGCCATGTACTCTAAGGGAGTAAAATTCATTAGCAGCTCATTAAACGTCCCCACCAAGGGGCACGAGCCTACTCGTAAAGGCCTTAGTCGTCCACGCGGGCCCAGTGCGAATTGGACGACTTTACGCAACAACCTTTGAATCTCTTCGCAGGCGTGCGCAGGTTTCCTCACGATGTTTTCCTTCACTGTAAGAGCGTCGGATAACGTACATATAATTTCGAAAATTCGAATAAATTTTGGTACATGGTGGGATTTGAACCTGCGCCCTCGCGATCGAAAGGCAACCGTCCACACTTTTAAGCCATAGATGCTTTTATAAAATAATAGAATACATCTGACAAGATGGACCGACTTCTTGAGATCGATTGCCAGCTGAGACGCTATAAGGCAAATTAAGTACCAGGTATGTCTGGCCTAAATTGGGGGAACATATTTATTTCCAGCAGTGGAATGCGCAGCAAAAGCGACATTTGAATTTTAATTCTGTCAATTTGATCCGTGTGGGTGATCCATATGATGGATCGTGGGTTTGGTGGTAAGACCGCATTATGAAAGTCACTTGGTGTGGTTTTATACAGTTTCTATAGAACACTGCATCACCAGATTATTTGAAAAAAAAAAAAGACGATCAAAGCTTCGGAGGGTAGGAACGTTAAGCCGTCGCTTGTTGCCTATCTTAAAATGGTCACGCGTCATGACAAGCGTAGTGTAAGACGCCCTACGACCCGATGGACAGCGACTTGCGAAAGGTTGCTGGTGGAGGCTGGATGAGGAAAGCGGAGGGCCGTGATATCTGGCGCATAATGGGGGAGACCTATGTCCAGCAGTGGACTGCGATAGGTTGAAGAGAGAGATCTTAGCATGGTAGACATTACCACCTGCATGGTGTCCGCGTGGTGGGTTACAATTCAGTCTTTCCATCATCATCAGCTCATTTAGTCCCCACCGAAGAGGAGGAACCTTCCTGTATAGGGTGTATCCAGTCTTCCCATAGCAATGCAATGCGCGAAATCCTTTTGCAGTGGTGACTTTACATGGTTCCGACCTGCCAATCATGCGATTATGTAGGCTGTCAACTATCTATCAATTGAAAGGTTTACTTTTCATTTCCTCGCCACATCCCACGGTAAGAACTCCACAATAGTTCATTGACAGTTCAAACTTTCACACGACGGATATCAACGTGTAACGTGGGCGTGTGTCATAGAGATAACGATGTAATCACTCATGAAACCTATAAAAAGAACAATGCAGTTTCAAACTGACGGTTATGCATTCGGAGGGAGAACGCGCGTAAAGTACATGTGCACTCCATACATGCAAAGCACTGCATACCCTGTGCATCCAGACAACCCGGAAAATCGCCGACATATTGAACGATTCCCACTTTCACACCACACACGCCCTTTATTCCTCTACAGATTTGAAACCATAAGCAATCGTCTGTCATAAATTTGATAAAAATGAAATTTTTATTGTTTTTGCGAACTAACAAATTTCATTTAATTATTCAAAGTTGTTTGATTTTTCATTCAGTTCTGAATTGCTTCGACCAATAGAAATGGTCCCAGTCACGCAGTCATCAATTATCAGAGACACTGTTATTTTTTTATTTTGATTGATGGTAACATTTCCCAAAAAAAGCATGTTAACTGACAGATCAACTGAGTTACTTTTTAAGATCTGAGCAAACGACATACTTCCGGTGACGAAGTCACGATTAGTAATAATTGTTTTTAACAATGAAAAATATGGATAATCATAACTATAGTTTGAGGTGTTAAAATGTAACAAATGCATTATTCATTCAATCACCATCGCTCCAGCGTTCACGTCTCGACAGCACCGTAATTATGTCATTACAAAATATTTTGCCTCGATTGATGGTAACAATCCGTCCATTGATACGCGAGGAATGGTCCATACGATTGTCGGTTGTAAAAACAAACAATGCAACGGAGTAAACATTTAGCACATCAATGCAACGGGGCTTGCAGGGAATAATGCAAATACTGGTACATCAGTTCATTGGATATTGGTTCACTAGTCGACCCATGTTGTTCTTAGGGTTAAAATACCGGGTCCCGAATTAAATCTTCGTGCAGTACAAACACAAATTAAGTATTTACTAAAAAAAATATTTATGCATTTTTATCCATAATACAAGTTCTGCTTAAATTGGGACTAGAAGGCGTGGTGTAAATGTATCTGGATATAAAGATTTACTTCTCAAACATTACACCTGTCTTCAGTCACCTTTTCTTTTGATAAATTAACTTAAGTAGCAATATAAAAATAAAGTAATCCATTTCTAAACAATAAAGTTCATACTATAAACTTTGCGGCTAATGTCAAACTTGAGTGACAGCCGCCGCCATTGTTATGACGTGACGTCATTGTAACACTATAGTGATACCCTACAATGCGGGTAGTTGACAGTAACAAGGTCTCCATTTAACTAGAAATTCGACTCATGGCCAGTCTATTTTTAATTGTGAAAGGGCTTAACATTTAGATTAGGGTATTAAGATTATGTTTGTAGATCTGCCGTTAGCAATATTCTTTATTATAATAATGATCATCTTCGCTACTTTAATAATGTTAGCTTCGAAGAAAACTCTATGTATTTTTAGAATAATGGGGTTCCTTGCAGAGTAAGTAAAAAATTATAATGAAGGCTCTCAAAAACCAAATAAATTGCTAAACAGTGGAAATTAAGTGTACTTAGTGAAGCAGAAACTGAGTGCAGAGACTATACAGGTTTTTCGCCACCCATGTCGACACATAAAATATCAAATCAAACGTCTTGATGACCTACGCTTTACAATCACGCATGATTGATGTTGACTCATGACTCGCCGCAAGAATATTCGGTCATTCAATTTGTGTACATGAGAGACAATTGCATGGCGCACAGCATCCGATATTAAGAGCCACTGCATTGTGAAAGTGTTTTATTCAAATATTAGTATGTCAATACTTAATAAAACCTTCCCTATTTTTATTGGTTTGGAAACAATCAAAATCTTTTCTGATTTCACATTTGTTTTGAATTAAAACTTAAAACTTTCCGTTGATCAGTGGTCTATGAAGACTTTTCTAGGGTTTTGTTTGGAATCAATTCGCTGACCCACTGAAGGGCAGATGCCTTGCCACATCACGGGTCAAATGTGGATTGATGCGTGTTAACGACATCCATCCTAAGATAGTAGCCGGACCCCATCAAATAATTTGGTGATCTTCAATCGAACTTCTACTATGCCATCTATTTTAAAATTGGTTTCTTTAATAAAAACTGCAAAGCATTACTGTCGGCTACAACATTACTAATTAGAGCTTTTTACCTTGAAACTGAATCCAATTTGTCAAATAGTAAGTATGAAACAAGATAAGTCACAGACGAAAATCCATATTTAAACATATTTGTGAGTATAAATATCCAAATAAAACGTGTTAACTTACACAACGCTTTAGGCTTTTTTTAGGTTGTCTGGAAGAGATCGCTCCAAGCGATAAGGCCGCCTGAATTGCATTATTTCCCTTCATTTGTTGTTAAATATGTATCTTTTTTTGGTGTGCAATAAAGAATCATATCTATCTATCTAACGCTATAATAGTAAGTACAGATTTCAAAAGCCGCCGCTTTAATCCATTCATGTGATGAACACATGAATTCGTAACAGTACTTCGAATTATTTTCTGAAAACTTTGATCAACATAATCAACAATCAAGTTAACTTGTCCGCAAAAAGCTAAAGACCGGCGAAAATCGGCTGGTACATAAAAAATAACGGCTTAATTAATTAAATAAAACGAAAACAATATAAAAGTAAACCTTTATAACATGTAGCCAATGAAGTTTATTATTCAACCGTTCGTTTTCGATTAAAAGGTACATTTACTTACCCAGTTCTAGAGACTGCTATGCAACTCTTTGATAAGCGTTAATCAATCATCCGAGACGAGTATTTACTTATCCAATCGTATGATAGTGTGCTAGCAGTCTAAACATAATATTTTTGTATTTAGCTACAGGTTGCCACAGAAGATAAGTATCTCTAGCCTTTTCACTTCACTTGAGTCAATTCGAAAAGTGCACAAATTTGGATTATGTACAAACCAAGAGATTAACGTTTGTTTTTGGAGCGCTTCAGTATCGTTTTACGGCATCAGTTATTGAACACTCAATACAACAAAAATCTACACAATTCGCACGTTACAATAAAAAGTTTGAGACAAAAGCAGTCATTTTTGAGATGAAGTATATTAAATATCGTTGCTCCCTCTTAGTATAATATTGGCTTGTCTCATAGTGTGTCCTAGAATATTTACACAAAAATTTAAACGACAGTTATTAACTTTCGTTTCGGCCATCGCGTTTTTATGCTAGTTTCTGTATAATATGCCAGCAACCTAAAATTAATACATATCTAGCGCATACCTGTGTGGAGGTGAAACGCCTGCTCCCAGAGCGACTGAGAGTGCCCCCTCGGACATTGCTGTCCTCCAACTCCACATCGCCACCGCCATCCGCTGCACGCCTGCGCGACAGCTCGCAAAGCTCCGCTATAGGTTGAACCTGTGCAGTTAAAAAGAAAATGTGGCCTTCTTTTAGGAAATCAGATTAACACTCGACCGAAACCTTCTAGATTCATTACTGGAGTTCAGTAGTGGACGTAGTAATAAACTGGCCAACATAACCGAAGAGACTAACAAATTACTAAAGTGGAACTCCAGCTAACTGGGCAGAACAATTATTTGAGGGAGGCAGCATCTAAAGCCGATTACAAATGTTCTTCAAACTCATCTAATTATCAAGCTATTGCTTTATACTTTTAGTTTTCAGTTGTGCTGTCCAGGATCACTCATTTCACCAGGTCATAGGCTCAAGAAAGTTCCTTAATATATTTATAGTAGTAGGCAATGACAAAGAGCAAAGCAAATTAATATGAAAACTAATGAAATTGTTAGCTTAAAATCTTTTTATAATATATATTTTGATAAAATTTACTTACCTTTATCGTAACAGAATCTTGACTGCTCTTGATCAGATCTATTACATCTTCTCTTGTTTTGCCTTCCACATTTACACCGTTAACTTCTATCAATCTATCGCCAGGCAAAAGTCCAGTTTCACTAGCACCCGGATAGGATCCTGGTTCAGCTAAGATCACAGCTTTAAATGTTAACTTGCTTGCTAAACCATTTGGAATGTTACCATTGTATTTATTGTCACCATTTGACAAGCCATTTTCTTCGTGTCCATTCAACTCTTTAACATCGCCAATGAAAATTCTTTCCTGCACCATAGCTATACGAAGACTAAAGCCAAAGTCATTTCTCGGCGATTTCTGCCTTTGTATTGTCAGTACCCTTGGTTTAGGCAAATGCAAAGGACTAAGTGGGGTAGCGGCAAATAAACATCTTCAAAGTTGCTAGTCCTAGACCATCTATGGAAGCCCTGCGATTCACCAACGGGCGAGGTAGAAAATGGAGGTGTAGCAAAGATGAGTTCGTCGTGGTATCGGTTAGGGAATCAGCACTGGGCGAGGTTGATGTTACTCCTATGTAATTACCGTTCGTCTTTGGTATCTCGTCCATATCTTGCGTAACGATAGACGGGTTATTAGAATTATTTTTGTAATTATTCTTATATTGCGTCTCTACAGGACTGTGGATAACTTTCTTGGTAAAATTCTGTAACTGTTGTAAATCATCACTGGATGATGTGCTCTTTGATGGATGAATGCCGTATGAGATGACCTCATTCTGCTGAGTGTTACGAGCCAGCAGGTTGGGATCCTGACCGTTTATATAATCAACTGTGTCGCTGCTTTGGACATTGCTCTCTTGAGAATTTGAACTAGTATTGCTTAGCCGCGGACCTTTTAGTATACCCCGTTTCGGGGGTCGCGGTGGTATCGGAGGTAGGTTTGGCGGTTGTCGAGGACTTGTGTTAGCATTATTCGGATTGTTCAGTGAATTTAGCGATGTTTCAGAACTGTCCGACTGTAGCACAGCTTCTTTTCTAGTCCAGCTATGGGTCGTAGGGTAACCCGGAGAGAGATGGTTATTCTCATCACTGAGGTTCGAGTTAGAACCCGAGGTAGATATTAGCGGATAGTTTGAATAATTGGAATCCTGTTCCAGATGGGCGAACAGCGAGGCTGTGTAATCAGCAGTAATGCCGGAGGGCAGTTTCTCCTTTTCTTTGCGTCTGCCCGCAATTTCAGCGATCGGCGAACCTGCAACAATAGGAACGTATTGAGTGAATTGTGCCGGTACCTATTCGCTGGTCACAGCTGACTAGACATAAAGGTCGTTCTAAACAAAAAGATTTGCAAAGTACGTAACAACAGTAGATTAAAGATTCAACACAAACTGCGCATGTCGTCTAATACATTCCACCTTGAACAATTAGTGTCATTTGCAATTTGCTTTTCCAACTCATCGTAAGCAAAACAAAAGACTACAATATATCAAAAAGCTGTCATTGTGGCGCAAATTGGACGACTTATTATCATAACACTCATACAGGAGATAAGGTTAATTATACAATTGAAATAATTAACGATCGAGAGTAATTTAAAATTGTAAAACATGCAATAAATTAAGTACAGTGACAAATGACTGTAGACAGAGATGCGACTCGACTGGTTCGTGCAGTCGCAAAAAACGATGCAACGTTGCGTTCGCCATTCCGTGATTGAAATAAGAATAACCGAAAGTGTTACAATTATGAGACCGGTTCCAAATTTAATTCTGTCCGGTGACTCGAGAATAAACGAGATTTTAAGATTAAACTTTCTTTTGATTATATTTTGGAAAGATTTCTGATGATTGACTTTTTACGTAGATCCATACAATGTCAGGTATACAAAATCTTGACCAGTAGTAATATACATAGTTCATATTAAAATTACTGTGACACTCTCGCAGCCTGGAAGGGATAAATTTCTGATCAAATTAGTTTTTTTCTAATTTCTGAAAAGATCAAGATACGAAGTTTTTAGTGAACTAGGATTTTAGCTCCTAATATTATTTTTTGTATTACCAAGTAAATCATGCCACAAAGTTACAGATACAATGCATTGCGATTGGATAGAATTTATTTTTAACGAACCACAATATCGTAAATATCATCGAGCGTTTTAATAGGTTCACTGTCACTTAAAAAAGGACACTTAACGAATTCAACTGAACGTTAAAAAAAACTGCCGGTGTCGCTAATAAACAACAATTTGCGTCCACTTGGTTATAAAATAAGCATTAATTCTACATAAATACTTCCTTACACAGATACTTAAGCTTATTTGGTTAAAATCCCTTCCAAATTAGAACTGACATGACCTCCTTAATACATTCAGATTGAGAGAGAGAACGTAACGAAATTTTTATCA
The DNA here is from genome assembly GCA_019425675.1 of Leucinodes orbonalis. Lineage (NCBI taxonomy): Eukaryota > Metazoa > Arthropoda > Insecta > Lepidoptera > Crambidae > Leucinodes > Leucinodes orbonalis. The sequence goes on along the minus strand of PQWD01005178.1, from coordinate 396,970 downwards.
AATTACAAATGAGTTTCTTACTATATGAAGTAAATATTTGTAACATTTGATTATACTATTCGGAATAATAATAATAAGGTTGTAGTTTTCTAACAAATATACTAAAATAATTATTTTGCCTTTTAAAGAAACAAATAATTCGTGAATTAACTTTCTATTGGCATTTTGACTGGGTTAAATCTAATAAAAAGAAGAAGACTGCATAGCTCTGCTTATTTTCTGCATAAACATATATAATAATAATTGGCTCTAAATCTAATTTTTAATTAGCTTCTTCAGTTATCCAGTCGCTGTGGTCGAAATCCGCCAAGACTACATCATCATCATGAAATCTATAACATGTCAAGACCTTAAACTAAGGTGCATTGGGTAATTCCGAAACGGGTAATTCCGAAATTTTTTAAATATCTACCATTCTGAATGATATTTTCTTGTTGGCAACACTAGTCTTGCCGCCATCTTGATTGTCCTGGTATCACGAGTCATTGCTGTCACAACACGTGTGTAGTTGTGTGTGTAGCATCAAGTTTTCTGAAGCAAGGTTTTTCGCGCCATTTTCGTTGATTCGTAATAAACCCAACATATTTTCTCGGAATTGCGGTAAGTTATTTAAACGAGTATTTGTTTTTTTTAACAGGTAATAGTTTTTTGCGAATGTGTTAGAGGAAGACAACGTCGTAGCTGTGGTTTGTTTATATTTTTCGGAAATACCCACGGGGGTTATTCCGATATAGTTTATGTCGCAATTACCCCAAATAGCTTTTTTATACTAATTTAGCACTGGTTCTCAACATGTTAGCAAACTGAAATTATTCTGATTCAGTTTACTTAAGCGTGACCTAAAGAAAAAATTGAGTAATTTGGTGTGGTGTAGTTATGGTGTGATAGTTCTGCATAATAAAAATAAGTTTTTTTCAGACCAACCATGCCCCGAACTTACGTAAAAACCAAGATAAAACCTACACTCCACAAATTAGCTGAAGCCATCGAAAAAGTAAAAAAATGGCGAACTGACGCAATATTAGTGCAGCGCAACAGTACAATATTCCATGACAACTCTTTTTGAACATATTAAAGCAAGTACAGGAAATCTTAGGCCAAATGCAGTAGACCAACTGCTTTACCTTTAGAGACGAAAATGAATTAGCCGAAACAATTACAGTCATGGAAAGATGGGTTTGGACTTTCAAGACTTGAAATAATGGAGATTGTCGCTAAATATGTGCGGGTGAATGAAATTCCAACGCCATTTAAAAACAATGTCCAGGTGCAGACTGTTCATTAATTTTCGAAAACGACATGGATTGTCTATCAAAAAAAGCACGTCTGTAGAATACGTGAGAAAAAAAATGACAGATCCATTTGTTATTGCTGAATATTTGATTTACTGCAAAATACTTTAAAAAGATTTGATCTCTTTGAAGACCCAGGCCGTAGGAACTTGGATGAAACATCAGTGTGCCTGGATCCATCCAAAACAAAAGTTGTTGGTAAAATAAACAAACCCTGTTCAAGAACAACTTACGGAAGTGGAAAAGAAAACACAACCGTGTTGGCAGGTGCAAGCGCCAGCGGCAGAAGTTGCCGCCTTGATTGTTTTCAAAGGCAAAGATACTTGGGATACATGGATGGCAGAGCAAGACCCGCTAAATACGATTTTCAAGTAGCGTATGCGACTAGTGCTAAAGGGTGGATGGAAACAACAATTTTTTATAATTATTTCAAAATGTACTCATCCCAAATCTGGGAGAAGAGCGACCGGTCCTTGTTGTTTATGATGGTCACTCAACCCACTCAATGTAGGAGTTGTGCAGTTAGCAATCGAAAAACAATATAATGATACTTAAACTACCGCCACACACGTCACATTTGCTGCAGCCTCTAGACCTTGCAGTATTTAAGTCTTCAAATCTATATGTGACGCCAAGCGGTAGAGTGGCAGCGTAGAAATGTTGGCACAAAAATGCCAAAAAAATCTTCTCTCAAAACACTGGCAGATATGGCAACAAACCAGCCCCGATGTAATCAAAAATGGGTTTAAAAAAGCTGGGATTTACCCATTCAATGCACAAGTGGTACCCGTCGAAAAATTTGATCCAGATGCATATAAAAGATACCAGAAAAAGATATTAGAAGCACATCGTGCCCCCGCAAGCCCAAAGTCACTCATAGAAATTTGTACTGCTTTTTGTACTAATTTGTTTAACAATCTCACGGTGACTTGTGATGCTCTTGAAAAGTCAAGCTCTGACAAAGTTACATTGCTGTCTGAACTATCAAAGTCCAATGTCCAGACTTTGAGATTTACAGCTAATCAGCCAACTCAATTACCTACATGTTTAAAGAATTCTAAGTCAATAAAAAAATCAACAAAATTAAACATTATATCAAATCAAATCATCGTCAAAGCACCATTAAGTCAACCACAACCCCAAAGATCATGCACATTTGAAGAACTGGTGCTAAGGAAAATCGAACAGGACAAAAAGGGTACTACTTTGACAAAAAGGAAACGTGTTACTACAGGAGCTGAAGTAATAACTGCAACCATGGCTAAGAAAATTTTGGAGGAAAGGGAAAAAACGAAACGAACTAAAAAGCTAACAAAAACAAATGAGAAAAATAAAAAAAATAAAAAAGAAGGGAAAAAAGTTGAGAGTTCAATAAAGAAAAAAAATAGAACAGTAAAAATACAAAAAGACCAGCCAGGCCCCTCAGGCATAAATAATAAGAAAAAAAGAAAACGCCAGCCTTCACTTGACAGCTTCACTACTGTATCCGACATCATGAGCGAACACAGTGACTCTGATATTATTGATTGTGAAGAATCCATGCATGAATATTTTCAAGAAAACCAAGAAACACAAAAGTCACAGAATAAGACAAGAAATGTGAAATACAGTAAAAAAATTAAAAGATATGAAAATTCAACAGATCTCAAGATACTGACTGACATAAATCCGAATCCCCTCTCTACTAAAGGTAAAGGTGTAGGCAAAAAAAGTAAAGGTAAAGAAAACCAAGCAAATAAAAACGACGAAGAGAAGAACCCGAAAAGTCTTGGAAGTGGTAACGAAGACGGCATGGATCTTTTTGTGAAAGGAAAAAATATGAATAGAGAACTTTTTATGAGAGATAAAAATAGACAAGACTCGACAACAAAAGATATGGTTGAGCCACTGCCACAAGAACAGACATGTAAGGATATAGTTCAAGATGAACAAGAAGTGGACCTGGCCTTTGAGGAAGTTTACAAATTAAATGATAAAGAAAATCAAGTGAATAACGAAGACAAGAAAAAACCAGATATACATCACATTGTTAGAGCTAATGAAGACGACATTGAAAAAGACCTGGAAAATAAAGATATAATACACGAAATTCAAGAAGAGGACACTACGATCAAGGAAATTTATCAAGTGAATGATTCAGTGCTTGTCAGATATTTAATCAGAAAAAAATGGAGGTACTACATTGGGCTCATAGAAGCAATAACAACAATGCATGAGAAACGTTCTTTTCAATCAACTTCTTAAAAAAGATGAGATCACAGCAGCAGCTAACCTTCATGATGACAAAGAAAAAAGATATGGATGTAGTTCCCGAGTCATTAATAGTGAAGAAGATAGATATACAAAAAAAAGATAATGAAAAACAATATCACTTATGTAATGATGGAGACACAATTTATTTTGACTGATTGGAAACCAAAGTGATATGCTTATTCATTATTAAGTATGGCTTTCAAAACATATCTGAAACATGTTTTTTTTTAAATCTAGTCTACGTTTAATTAAAAGTTTGTGCCATAAAGTAATTAGATAAATATAATTGAGCTTAGCTCCAGTTTTTGTCAGTTCTCACTGTGAATTATTTTTTAAGAGACTGTTAGTTCCTATCTTGGTGATAAGTAATGTTTTAAAAGTACTGATTTCATTATGCATACAAAGATTATTTTGTGCTAAAAGTTCTTAGCCAAAGATATAATTATGATTATAAAAAGTAATGTCAAAGTTAAATAGTCAAAAACTGTTATTAAGTAGTTCTTTATAATAAATGTTGATTTCACCTTAATCATTTATTTTTATTCAGAAATTCCATGTCAGAGGAAGGACCTATGTGAAATGAGGCAGAGCTTTAATGTCCACGGCGGGTGGCCAACTATTCCCGATGTTCACGGGGTGGCCAGCAGGAATAGTTGTCCACCCCCTAAGCTGGTGATTCTGCTAAAGGTTGAGACAGCAATTATGGTTGTGAAATGAACATGAACTATAAAAATCGATATCTAAGACGAGGTCTTTGAAATCAAATATGTTATAAAAGTGACGTAAAGTGGCCGCCATCTTGAACTTTTTGGCTAATGGACCGATTGCTTTAAAAATCGATATCTGAAGTTCCATGAGGTCTAATATATTATAAAAGTGACTTAAAGTGGCCGCTTCAAGATGGCCTCATGGAGCCTCAGATATCGATTTTCAAAGCAATCAACCCATTAACTAAAAAGACCAAGATGTCAGCCACCTTAGGTCAGTTTTATAACATATTAGCACTCAGAGATGTCATGGAGCCTCAGATTTAAATTTTCAAAGCAATCGGTCTATAAGCTAAGAAGTTCAAGATGGCGGCCAATTTAGGTCACTTTTATAACAAATTCGGAAAAAAATATAGCAAATAATAATTTCGCAACTATAATTTAATATATAGACGGTTCCCTTCTATTTCATGAACTGAAATGTTGAGAACCACAATCTTTTACCGGGGTAATTCCGAAATAAAATATTGTAAGAAAATAAGATTCGCTATACTACTGACAAATATGATGGTTTTTTGTGTAAGGGGTATTTACGATTGAAAAACAAATGTAAACTTTAGGTCGTTGTGCAGTTAGGTTCACTTTTGAATAACTTCGGAATAACCCCAAGATAGCTCGTAATTACCCCAATACAAAAAAAATATGACTTAACATTTTAAATGCTTGATTTAAAGAACCTAATAACATGTTTGAGATTCTAAATTTAATTAGTAATACACCAACTTATTGAATACATAGAGGTTAAACAATTGTGACATTAAATAAAAAATACTTTGAATCATTAACCGTAACATAGACCTCTAGTCATCTCATAGAAATTTCTGCCGGAATTACCCCAATGCACCTATAATATTTAAATTATATCATGTAACTGTTATAAATGTTTACGTTTTATCTTTATGAATGTTACAATCAATGAAATTAAATTTACATAAAAATATGATTGACATTGTCATAATTTCTTTAATATCATTCTTGTGCAAATTTTCTTTTAAAACTATATTTAAATATCTTGAATGTTAGATACTATTCAACTAAAAGTGGATGTGGATGAGAGAGCCAGCGACGACCTGTGCATATTCTGTATAATTTATATAATCAATAGGGTTGTTTGTTGTTAGGCCATCTTTGTGCAGTTGAGCAAGACTTGAAACACTTTTTTAACTTTTTAAGGACATTACCCTGATATATATTTGCAATGGTGCAATTGCGCGGGGGTCATTTTCTTTTTCCTTAATGGGAATAAAATGTATGTCAAAAAAACTGTCAATGTTTATGCAGGTCGTCGCCTTTTCCTCTTGGCTGTTATCATCGACGACGAGGGGCATGCAGGCATCACAATATCCCCTTCCCAGTTTCTGCCCGAGTTTGACACATTTAAATATTTATTATTAATAAAGTTGTGAATGAGACTAAATTGGTCGCATGTGGGATTTGTTGCGGCACCCCTGGCTTCTAATAGCCCCAAAGAAATTTTCCCAGGGATCTTGGTTAGATGCCGCATCCAAATGAAGTTATCCATAATTGATTGCTAAGTTTTTGACTAATATTTCTATACCATTCAGTGTCCAAACCCAATGGCAATAGTGGGTAATTTATCTTCTTTACCTGAGATATATTCATAAATTACATGCTATTGAACATTTTTTTGGCTTCTGCCAGGTTTTGTGGTGAGACGACCTGGGCGTCACTGGTCCTAATAAAGGTTTTGCTTGCTTATTTTTCATAAGCTGCCATTCACGGAGTCAAATATATCATCCATGAACATCACATAGTTTGTCTTCTTTAGACATGTTTACAGCTCGCTGCTATAAACTCGCGTGCAAGTAAATCGACTCAAGCCTCAAGTACGCATAACAAGTGATATCACTAAAAATACCTTTATTATACCTCTATTAATGTTTTACATAATTAAAGCCTAGTAATTGAGCTTTAAAATGGTGTAGTTGCAATGAAAATCGATTCAGTAGTTTAGTAAAAAGATTAATGATAATGTAAAAATCTCGTCTCATCTGTGAACAGGACTGACTGCATTGCTCTGCTCCAATCCAAATGTTCTCGAGCAACTGACTGACAGTCACCCCGCGAACTTGACGTAGCTCCTGCTGCACATCTAGCCGGTAAGGTGTCGATTTCGGAGAGAGGTCGAGACCAAAACCGGTCGTCACGCTCCGAGGTGCACCGGTCGTCGGCTGGTATTAGGCTCCGAGTGAAGGCACCAGTCTCTTGAAACCTTCTGTATACTCTCGAGACAGCGGACTGACTCATATTCAAACCGACGAGCGACTTCTCGCTGGTTCAACCTTCTTGCAACAGGGCAACGACTGAGCGGCTTCTTCAGGTGTTGTATCATAATTTTCTTCAAATGACGCTTTCATTTGCAGAAGATGTGTTCAGGTCAACGTCTAATGAGCGCTGATAAGAAAAAACGATTACAGGGGGTTTTATAGGGGTTGTGTCGCGCAAGTTGTGAATAGAGCGCAGAGCATTTACGGGAGGTTGCGTTCAGTTGCATTCTAAGTACAAGTGTTTATTTAAATTACTGATTTATGCTACATTTGAAAGCCTAATTACTAGGCTTTAATTATGTAAAACATTATATAGAGGTAAAATAAGTCATTTTTTAGTTATATCACTTTTTATGCGCACTTGAGGTTTGAGTCGATTTACTTGCACGTGAGAGTAGTTGCGCAAAAATTTTGTTATTAATGCCTGGTCTTATATATTGATTTTTGAATAAGTTTTACTAGAGTTTGAGGGCTAGGCAATATAAAACTTTTCGCAAAAAGTTTTAGCAGCTTTGTTTTTAAAATGGTTAAAGCCACAATTTTTCATTTAATGTAAACGGCGCCCCTTTCCTTTTTTTTAATTTGGCGGAATTGCATGAAAATAATAATCTCGCTGCATAGACAAATTTTCTAATGTTTTTAAAACCATGTGTTCACTGCTAATTTTTGGCTGCTTTTATGTTCATCTGTTTGTTTATGTAATTTATTTTTTGATTTGTACAGATTTATTTTCATAGAAATAATTTTCTGTGAGTTCTCTTTCTGCAGTTGTCATAAACAGACGTTTGGTATATTTTTTTACTGTCTTAACTTTAGTCATTCACAGGTGTTTCTGTAAAAAGGATTTCACTTTTAGTTCTTGTGCAAATAACCCATGCACTTGTCGCAGTTGAGGCATATTATTTTACAGCATGAAATATAATTTAAAAACATACTTATTATTTCTGTGGACTTATTATCTAGTTGTGGGTCTGCAGGCAAAGCTATTTTGGTTGGCTCTAATATCTTATTTGACTCCAACTTCTTAATCACTGGATCTGAGAATTGGAAAAAGAAAGAAAATAAATTATACAAAAAGTGAAAATCTAAAAGGTAGTTAATTACATGTGCAAAAGTTAAAAATATAGAGGTTTTAATTTTATTGTCTAATAACATTATCATACAGTTTTTAAATTGCTTATTGTCATCTTTATCATCAATTTTCATTAGATCCAAAGACAACACATGTTTTTCAGAACCTAAAAAATTTGTAAGATCTTTAAGAGCATATTTTACAAATAAAAGTAGGTTCTCTGTGGTCAAGCAGTGTAAATCACTGGCTTTTAACCTAATGAACTGGTTTAGGTTCAACAAATAATGCAAAGGCATTAAAAATTTGTATAAATCATGAATGTCTAAAATATTAATTTGTTTAATAACATGCACAGTGTAAATGGTACCAACCAATATTTTCTTTTCCTATGTTAATATGAGAGGCAGAGGTGGATGGAAATGGCTCAGCTTGCTGATCTAGAGAAAAAAAACAAATATATTTGACATTTACAATAAAAGGAAAAACAGTGTTTCTAATGTATATTATTTATGTCATAAAGTTAATGGGACAGTAAGTTAGCTCTCCTGGTGGTGATACACTGACCAATGCAATGTTGGCGAAAATAATAACAGCCGTCATCCAAGACGACAAATGTTAGGTATTTTACTTTGGCTCATCCACAACACAGCAGTGCAACACCCCTATTTCACAGCATGATATCTGGCACTATGGTGGTACCTACCTAGATGACTCAGTACCATGTCTGCAACCTAGTAAACTTATTTTAATTTACTCATTAGCACCTAGTAAGTACTTGTTATTACTGTCTTTTTTTATAATATTGTCATTGTAAAGGATAAAATGCTAATAAGCCAAAATTACATTTATAGGAAATCGAGTTTAGTTTTATTTTCTTTTTGGATAAAAAAGATATGTCTGATATTTTTGATGTTTTAAGAGAAAAAAAATATACTTCGATTTTTTTTCCTAAATGTTCAGAATAGTAGTGAAAACTGTTTTGGCTACTGTTTACATTTATGTTTTTTATAAATGAATTATAAACTGCTGTTTGTTTTCCATTTTATTATTTGAGAGTTAATGATAATAATAGTTACCTGTAAGTGTGTTCACATTCTGAGTAAAATTCAATGGTGTTCTTACACCTAATATGTGTTTTTGTAGTGATAATGAACCTGAAACATAAGAAAATTAAAATTTCATTTGCAATCTTAAACTTGATAGCAGTTGAGTGACAGTTCGCCCTGTAAACCATACATAGTTTTACAGAGGCTTGACAACAATCATGCTTCTAGTCTTTCATTATATTTAAGCATTAAATTCTATGGTTAGGCTTGGCTAGGAGGATTCTAATTTGAAAATATTCAAAAAATTAATATAAAAGTAATGGCAATTCAGTAGAGCCTTCATAATTATATTATGCCAGTGTATTACTATATGATGTATAGTTACAGGATGTGGGCAGATTGTCTGCATTGTGATGTATGCAAAGGTGGAGAACAGCTCATGAGTTTTTTCTTGTGCTTTCCAATTGCATGGTAGCAATTATACCTTTAAAATCAGCAAAATATGTTTAAAAAATATATACACCACAAAGTATAATTTTTATTTATGTGATATAAAAATATTTGGAGGTAATTTTACATACAAGATGGTTCAATGTACCTAAAATTTGTTTTAAAAGTCATACCAACTAAGTGTTGCACTGCATTTTTGCTTAATTTGTTAAAGCGGCAATGATATTTCAGTTCAAAATGTTGATGACACACTCTGCGGTACTAATATAAAATTATTTTCAAGGCCAAGGACATCACCTCCAACTGCATACAACCATGTGTTGAACCTTTCTCTTTCATTTTCTGGGTTTGGGAATCCGTGCAGGACTCGATTTGTGTCTGAAAAAATAATTCTTGTTTACAATTCCAATTTCATGGAATATTTTATATCTACATAATTATTGGACATATATAAATCAATAGTTTATTTTTTTCAAGTTCCTACTGTATTAATGAAGTATGCATAAAGCGAAGATATGAGTTTATGTTTGTAAAGGATTTCGTTTGTAAGGGCAACACAACTACGGGAATGTGACCAATACAAGACATGGGATCATTCATAAACCCAATGATAACCAAAGCCATGTTTGGATGATTTGTATTTAAATTAGGTAGTAATTTGAACTTACCTCTACTTCCGACACAGCCTGGAACGCATTTTTCTGATCCATTGTGTAAATCACAACACTCTGGTCTGTTACAATAAAAATCACAACACAAGAGTCCTATCTACAATAATTGGAAGAATCACACCCGGAGGAACAAAAGCTCAACTCAACAGGAAAATTCTTAACAATAACACTGTACTGGGTACACTTGCGGGACGGTAAACAAAAAAGAATTTGAAGACCGGCGAAGTGTAAGCAAACAAGTGACGACAATTTGACTAGAGATGGGTGATAAATAACGTCACAGTGAAAAAATCACTGTGATCCGCTAACAAAAGTGATCAGTGATCTGTCACAGAGGAACAACGTTCCTAAATAACGTTGGTCGTTCGTGCGGAGCGCTGATCACAGTAGTCACGTCAGTCACGTTGTGACGTCGTCTAGCCGAGTCGCGCCTAGCCCGCGCGGAGCGCCGATCACAGTAGCACGTCAGTCACGCTGTGACGTCGTCTAGCCGGCTCGCGCGGAGCGTTGATCGCAGTTGTCACTACAGTCGTTGCGTGAGTCATCATGACTGGCTCGGTCGGCCATTCGGAGAATCGGCTTTCGCTTTGTCAGCTGCACTCACGACAACAGTAGATAATGTGATAGAAAAAGACAGTATAATAACATTCCACAGAGTTAAGTTCAATTTAAAACGGCGGATCACATATTTAATGCGTCATGATATATTCATGTAGAAGATAAATAATTTTAAATACATTTTTAAACTATTGAAAATTACAATCGTACAAGTGTTATGCAAGTAGTTGATTTAAAAAATGTAATATATAGTTGTTACTTTTAAATCATTATAAATTGATGATTCGTATTTTGATGCCACATTATCTATTTTTATAAAATAAAACCAGCTTTCCCTGTCCATTAAATGGTATGAGAAACAGCTTACGATAGATAAAAAACTTGCATCAATTGACACTANATGAAAGGTAAGTGTAATGGGCAGATTTGTGATTACTAATAAACAGTATCTAAAGTTGTACGTGAGTTTCAATTTAAAGTTTCATTTTTACACAAGATTATTTTTTATCTCAGGTTTATTTCCTCCAAGTATTTTTGTCCTCCGTTTTCATCCTTATTCTCAATTACAGTTGACGATCATACTATTCATTTAATAATTTAACTAGTATATCAGAGAACGGTAGACGGTTGATTTAACTAGTCCGTCTATTTAACGCTTAGGTCTAATGTAGTATAATCTGTGTACCACCCTGTGATATTTATCAAATGTCAAAATGTTGGTGAATGGCGAATTATAGGCACTCCCATTTTTGTGATTATAACTCTAAATCGTAGCTTTTTGAAGTTTAACTCCAAAATATAATGATTTTTATTGAAAGCAACAATTTGCGTTTCAATTATGCATAATTTACAATAATTACAATAAGAATTTAAGCAGCCTTAAAGGTAAGATTAAGAACCTGGTTTTAACTATTTTTTTTACATAAATATTATTTACCTCGTGTTTACTGACCTATTAGTGTATTTTTATTGTTATAAATACAGTTATTTTCGTTAAAAATCATACGAATAATACATAGTTAATGTATCATTTTATCAAGGCTAGCGGATATTGCTATCCGACCTGCACCGGGAAAGCGTAATTGACACAAGAATGTAAGTACACATCAACTTTTCATTTTTCCAGATAATGTCTACGATGTCGAGATCCGTTCATATCAGCCAGCAGAAGTTGGCTGAGAAACTCATTATATTGAATGATAGGGGCATTGGAATGCTCACAAGGATTTACAACATCAAAAAAGCTTGTGGTGACACCAAATCTAAGCCAGCGTTCCTCTCGGATAAAGCCTTAGAATCATCAATAAAACACATTGTGAGAAGATTCCCTAATATTGATGTGAAAGGTCTTCAAGCCATCACAAACATTAGAAATGAAATTATTAAGTCTCTTTCATTATACTACTATACTTTTGTTGATCTTTTGGATTTCAAAGATAATGTATGTGAACTTCTGAATATTGCTGATGCATGCCACATAACACTTGATTTGACACTGAATTTTGAATTGACAAAAAATTATTTGGACCTGGTTACCACTTATGTATCTCTGATGATATTGTTGTCACGTGTAGAGGATCGAAAAGCTGTTTTAGGTCTTTTTAATGCTGCTCATGAGCTGGTGCATAATCAGATTGATCCAAGTTTTCCTCGCTTAGGCCAATTGATTGTTGACTATGATGCTCCATTCAAAAAGCTCTCTGAAGAATTTGTGGCCGCACCACAAAGTGTTGACAACTGCCCTGAACTCACTGTGGCATGTTTACCCAGCAAGGAATCTCACAGCTGAACACTGGAGATCTGAACAAAAGTTAAGCTTGGTTAGCAACCCTGCACAGTTGCCAAAACCATCAGAGACTAACACTATGTCTTGTGAATACCTATCATTGGAATCCCTAGAGAGATGGGTGATATTTGGTTTTGTTCTTTGCCATCAAATGCTCCAACAAGAGCATGCTAATAAAATGTGGGTCAGTGCTTTGGAATCAGGTTGGGTGGTTGCTCTATTCCGAGATGAAGTAATTTATATTCACAGTTATATACAAGGCTTTTTCGATGGGATTAAAGGGTATGGGAAAAGAATTTCTGAGGTAAAGGACTGCTACCATCATGCAGTTCAGAAAGCTGGGTACAAACACAGAGAAAGGAGAAAATTCTTAAGAACAGCTCTTAAAGAGCTTGGACTCATTTTATCTGACCAACCTGGACTGATGGGTCCTAAAGCTTTGTTGGTATTCATTGGGTTATGTTATGCAAGAGATGAGGTATTTTGGTTGTTAAGACATAATGATAACCCACCACAAAAAGTCAAAGGAAAAGCAGCTGAAGACTTGGTGGATCGGCAGCTTCCTGAACTACTGTTTCATATGGAAGAGTTGCGTGCTCTTGTCCGAAAATATAGTCAGGTAATGCAGAGATATTATGTTCAATATTTATCTGGTTATGATGCTGTTGCATTAAATCTAATGATTCAGAATTTACAAGTGTGCCCGGAAGATGAAAGTGTGATTCTTTCTTCACTATGTAATACTGCTGCCAATTTGAATGTTAAACAGGTTGAAGACAATGAAATATTTGATTTTCGAGCATTCCGATTAGACTGGTTCAGGCTGCAAGCATACACTTCAGTTGCTAAAACTCCACTTAACCTTATGGATCAGAGAGAACTAGCACAATATATAGATAAAATGGTATTTCACACAAAAATGGTTGATAACCTTGATGAGATAATGGTGGAAACATCTGATCTTTCAGTTTTTTGTTTTTATAGTAAAATATTTGAGAGCCAATTTCATATGTGCCTAGAATTTCCAGCACAGAATAGGTATATTATAGCATTTCCCCTTATTTGTAGTCACTTCCAAAATTGTACCCATGAGCTATGTCCAGAAGAGAGACACCACATAAGAGAAAGAAGTTTATCTGTTGTTAATATTATTTGGAAGAAATGGCAAAAGAAGCTAAGAACATAATAACAACTATTTGTGATGAGCAATGTACTATGAGTGATAAATTGCTGCCAAAGCATTGTGCCCAAACCATTGCACACTTGGCGAACAGAAAAAAGAAAGACAAAAATAAGAAAAACACAATAGATTTTGTGAAACCAGGTGCTGAGAGTTACAGAAAGACCAGAGAGGAATTAACTACAATGGATAAATTACACATGGCATTGACAGAACTTTGCTTTGCCATAAACTACTGTGCTACTGTTAATGTATGGGAGTATACATTTGCTCCTCGAGAATATTTACATCAGCATTTGGAAACAAGATTTTCCAAGGCATTAGTGGGCATGGTGATGTTTAACCAAGACACCAGCGAAATTGCTAAACCATCTGAACTGCTAGTAAGTGTCAGAGCTTACATGAATGTGTTACAGAGTGTGGAGAACTATGTTCATATTGACATTACTAGAGTGTTCAACAACTGCTTATTGCAACAAACTCAAAGCGTTGACAGTTATGGCGAAAAAACGATTGCCTCCTTGTACACGCAGTGGTACTCTGAAATTTTGCTAAGGCGGGTTAGTGCAGGCAGTATTTGCTTTTCAAGTAATCAAAAAGCATTTGTAAGTCTTACTGCTGAAGGTGCAATACCATTTAATGCGGAAGAATACTCAGACATAAATGAATTGCGATCACTAGCAGAATTGATTGGTCCCTATGGCATGAAATCATTGAGTGAAACACTTATGTGGCATATTGCCAGTCAAGTGCAAGAACTTAAAAAATTGGTGGTGCAAAATAAGGAGGTACTACAAATGCTGCGCACTAATTTCGACAAGCCGGACATAATGCGGGAGCAATTCAAAAGGTTGCAGCACGTCGACAATGTACTCCAGAGGATGACAATAATTGGTGTAATATTGAGTTTTCGACAGATAGCACAGGAGTCTCTTTTGGATGTCCTTGAAAGACGAATTCCATTCTTGATCAGCTCTATTAAAGATTTTCAACAACAGCTGCCGAGTGGCGATCCCATGCGTGTGATTTCCGAAATGTGTTCAGCAGCTGGCTTGCCCTGTAAAGTGGATCCAACTTTGGCATCCGCTTTGCGTCAAAATAAAGCTGAAGCGGAGGAGGAAGAACACCTAGTTGTTTGCCTACTGATGGTGTTCGTCGCCGTATCTCTTCCGAGGCTTGCACGCAATGAAGGCTCTTTCTATAGACCCTCGTTGGAAGGTCACGCAAATAATATACATTGCATTGCGCCTGCTATTAATCATATCTTTGGTGCTTTGTTCACAATATGTGGGCAAGGAGACATAGAAGATCGCATGAAAGAATTTCTTGCCTTGGCATCTTCATCTTTATTGCGCCTTGGTCAAGAAACTGATAAGGAAGCAATAAAGAACAGGGAGTCTGTGTATTTATTACTTGATTTAATTGTACAGGAATCTCCCTTCCTTACAATGGATTTGTTGGAGTCCTGCTTCCCTTACGTGTTAATACGTAATGCCTACCATGAAGTTTACAAACAGGAACAAATGCTTTTGCATTCGTAAATTCATAAATATCTACAATAATAATACAATTTATTTTTATTTTTGTCCATGTGTCTACAAAATTCCAATATATTTATTTAAACGTTATCGACATAAAACATGAACATGAGATTATTTCAGTAAAATATATTTTATTTTCATTATACACATTGAATTTTATATTGGGCACTCAGTATTGTATACCACAATTTTTAAGTAGGTTTAATGAGACTGGTAGATTATTCCGTTTTATTTAAATTAACGAGGCGCATTACAAACTACATCATTCATGAACATGAACTAACAATATTTTATACTATCAAAGTACCTACGTATTTAAGGCTTTGTTTTATTAATTAACGATATTACGAAATTATAATCTAAGAACATTGTTTTAAATAAGAGTTTATTATATGTTTTCATTTATTATGTTAAGAAAATTAAGCATACAAATTATACAATCTTACGACAAAATGAGTTGGGGATTTACTAATTATAATTAATTAATAACGCAACTTCGAATTTCGGTCGTGGCCCAAGAGTGGCGATGTTTAGTCCAAAGATAGCAGTTGCAAAGTTATATTGGACCATTATAAAGACACAACATTACTTGATAATAATTAAAATATAATTTTGAATATAACCCACCTCTAAAATCATATCTGGTAATGTCTTAAATTAACGTACCTATTGAGTTATTAGTATACTCTAGGTGTAATATAAAGATGAAACCTTATATCGACAAAAAATCTTTTTGTAAAAGCTAGAAGTAGTTTATATTTATTTCTGTTATGCGACGTTGAGTGCAATTAATTGTGTGCACAATTAATTACTGATAATGCTTCTTTTGTAGCATATAGGTATTGAAGTCTGGTGTTAAATTTAGATTGGCCTATATGTCTCCAATGTCAGAGACATTTTAAAATATTGATTGATACCTCGATACCTAAGTATACATTGCTAAGAGGTACGTTTCTCAGTATTTCGAGGCTTCTAGATAAACGTTGTGTTTAACTTCATTTAAAACTTATGTGTTATGCGTTAGCTTATATATTATGTTATGAGAGCCGAAAGTATGTTTCCATTACGTATATATATGCAACAAGTCGCTTTGTTGTCCTTTAAGAATAATGTATCATTTTTTGTACCTTGTATATACGAATACCACCTACGCATTTATTAAAATCATTTTAATAAATATGATTTGTTTTATTTCGAAATATTTCCTTCATTAGGTATCTATTTGACTTTGCTTGCCTATAGGTACCCCAAGAGCGTTCAGTTATATCCGCCTTATCAATGGATATTACAATTAAGACTACAAATATGATTGCCGAGTATACTGTTTTCAACAGTACCTATTATATTGCTTATTGTTGAACAAACATAAGAAATATAATACTTGCCTATCCCTCTGGGACCAAGGCGTGAGCTTTATTTATTTTAAGAATAAAGTATAGAAAATACTGTTTTTAGTATCACATCAGTAATAAATGAATCTGAATTAATTAATTAATGAATTAACTAGCGGAAGGTTGTAAGTACAGCATCTATTAATTTAATAAGAAATGAGCTCCTACTTTAAGTTCCTCCTACCTCCCAGGCCGATGTTTTCCCTCTAGCAGCAGTAAACCGGTTGACCTGACTAGGTACTTTCGGCCAAGGCAACTAGCACTGGCAGAAAAGTACTGCACAGTACAGGTATATGTAATGTATTTAAAACGATATATAAAAAGCAATTTATTCCTCTAAGTACTTTAGATTGGTTGGTTTCATATTTTATTTCTTGTTAAAAAAATGTGCTCCCTTTGAAATACAGTACTATCTCAAGCAGTTGGTCCTGAATCTTAGGATGGCAGTCGTTAACACCTCCGTAACCGCATTGGGTCGTGTTGTGGCGGGTTACGGTCCAATCTCCTAACCTAACCCAATACCCATGCTATGAGGCATAAACCCAACAGTGGGACATTAGCTGATCATGATGAATTACCTATATACCTAACTTTATTTTTTGCAATAACTTATTAAGAAAAGCATCGGTGGCTCAATGGTCTGTCGCCCTCCTACCGGGAGGGCTGAGGTTCAAGTCTCGTACCTAATAATGTGTTTTCGAAATAATATGTACGTTAATAAGACGCTCTTACGGTAAAGGAAAATATCGTGAGGAACCCTGCCGTCCAAAGATGTAGTCGTCCAATCCGCACTGGGCCCGCGTGGACGACTAAGGCCTAAAAACCTTATACGGGTAGGCTCGTGCCCCTCGGTGGTGACATTTAATGAGCCGATGATGATGAAAGACTACCGAGTGCACACTGCTTCGCTCAATCGCTCTCTTGTGGTAGATAGGCAGCCTTAATGCTTACCTATTGTAGTTGTGCTTCCTTTGAAAAACATACCTCAAGCCGTTGGTCCAGATATCCATACAATATTTGGATGGCAGTCGTTAAGACCTCCTTAAACACATTGGGTCGCGTTGTGGTGGTGCGCCAATCTCCTCCGTTAGCCCAATACCCATGCTTGGCATGCAGTCATGAACCCAACAGTGGGACGTTAGCTGATCATGATGAATTACCTATATAACTATTTTTTTGTAATAACTACTGCTTTACATCGCAGATAGGCGTCCCTTCGTCTAGCATACCCAACATGGGATGTCTTATCCGATATTCAATAAATATCAAAAATTGTGCTGAAATAATACTAAATATTGCACAAAGACAAAAATTGTGGTCTCATATTTACCATATTCCGGTGTGTATGTTGGACGAAGGTTTCGCCCACATGCTTATCACGGTTTGGCGAACGGTGGAAGATTCTATAATGCACACTTCAAAACATTTTGCCCAAATACTGCCACATAGTGTCCAAATAGAAAAGACAGTGTTCTAATAATACCTTCCATAGAGGTCTCTAACTATTCCTTAAGGTTTAAAGAAAACTAACAGTTTATCAGTCTATCAAGCATCATTTTTATCATAATGTAACTTGTTTCTACGACATAAAAAAATCATTTAGGGATATTGAAATATGTAATTAATGTAATTGAAAACTATGATATAAATGGGTTAGTTCTATGTAACAGTTTGTGGTGCTAGTCGTGACTTCAGAAAGCAGAATCATAATAGTTGATGCCCTTTTATAGCTTAACATTTGCTTAAAATGTGTAGTTGAATTACGTAATTTCTTTCATAAAAAGTGGCCATATTTTATAATAAAAAAAATATATTATTTACCTACACCTAATGTAAATTTTCGTTGGGGTTATAATAAAACAAAAAGCTCATGTAAAATTTATTGTTTTTTTATTATTTTGAAATCACATGTTGTAACATTCATCTCGTTAATTAAAAATATTCACATTGTCATTTAAATAATCTATTACGGTAATCTAGCTTACATACACTTAGGAGAAATAATGCCATTGAGTACTACTAGTGATGGAGGCAAATGCTATCCATCATTACACGATTGGTCAAGTCGCTCTACAACGGAAACATTACCCTCGGTATACATACAAATATACATTATATAGTACAGTTACGAGAATTTGCGTAATTTCAACATTCACTAATAAAATGGCATTAATATGGTATACTTATAAGATCGATCCTTAATATTAATGTATAGAAATAATAAAAATACATCATGCTCTTTGGCTTGCACGACGGAAAGTAACTCTACGTAGTTGATTCACAATAAAAAATATCATTACTTATAAAAGAGATCAATTCAGCAGAACCGTACAACAAAATGTTCGACAAAAATTAGGAGTGTTTGTGATATGCAACTTTGTGATGGAAACAAATACGTTGTCATAATTTTCTATAAATAAATGTATAGAGTTTGAGCCAAATTTCACCCCTATAACTCATACCTACACACAACTACAAATTAATAAATGAATATTACAAAATTTTATCATAGCATAGATTGAAAGATTTTTCTCAGTCTAATCATATTTGATCATTTGGCAATACTGTTAAAATTTCGTAATAATTATATAATACTTAATTGATTAAATAAAGTAGAATTAGTCCAAAAGTACATTCGCGGTCGTAGGAAGACTAAATGTAATTTTGAAAATATTTTTGAGCCCATACATTTTCACAAATACAAATTGCTGTTATGATTACACTGTTACTAACACCAAATCAAAGGAGAGGTTACGATAAAAGAACAGGAATACAAATTGGTATAATGGCACCTCGACTTTCCACTTACGTTTAATATTAAATATGTTTAAAAATAACTTTATATAAAAATTATTACACTTACAGAGATTCGAGTAAAACAATGCAATATTTATACAGTACTCTAATATCGGTATCAACGTTTACGTTTGTATGATATTTTTACATTGTAGCTTTTGTATACCATTTCATTTATATACAAAAATATACATAAATGCCGGTCATTCGAGCAACACATTTATTTATTGAATACAAAGTCTCACTGGTTCGCGTGAACGACATGACGTCTTTTAGAAAAATAATTATTCTTAATACATAATACAAAAATAATTATTTTCAAAGATCATGACGTCGCTCGGCCAGAGCTCGGCGGTCCGGCTTCGGATCGATTAACATTTCATCGATTGAGCAAATAATTTTATTATCTCTTATGAGTTATAAACGAAATTACTGCGGTATTCGATTTTGCTAAAATACAGTGACGTTCTATCGCCGCGTTTTCTTTTCTGGCCTTTAGTCATTACAAGACCGGCCTTAATAACCCTTTGCAGGGCATATCACAACTGCTAATTCCCTTCGTTTTCAACTTTTAAAATAATGGCTTAAGATTAAAAATATTGTGTCATATGTCACAGATACCTACAGAGGGTTAAAGTTATTGAATAAGTGCATGGCTCTAAATTTAATACATGATTTGGAATGCATATACGACGGACATGCGTCGAGATCTTGAGTGAGCATAATCGTTCCGACATAATACTTTGGCATAGCCAAATACAGTGGCGTAAATGTACAGTCACATGCAATTACATGTATTTTGGACATAATTTCGAATAAATGTTTACTCTGAAAATTACAAAAAAGCAACTTTAACAGTATACTCTATCATGGTAATAAAATTATAAATCCACAATAACAGCATATACTTATGTTATTGAGGCTTTTAGTTTTGTAATTTTCAGAGTAAAAATGTATTTGAAATTCTGTCCATATATACATTTTATTGCACGTGACTGTACCTATTTAACATGAAACCTGTAGCCCGTTAGGCCTAACTAAATGAGCCATGAAAAGTTACGATAAACAGTTTAATATAATTGCAAACGGCCGCCTTGAGCACTAAATCAATTTTGGCAATAATTAGTGCCTACGTTATATATTTGGTGTAAATCAGCAGCCAACAGGATCATGAAGTAAGCAAATTCGATCATCACGTGTTTAGATTGTAAGACATCAATTTGATACGTACAAACCACGCGAAAACAATACGTGCGTTGGCCAGTTGTATATATATATATATATATATATATATAATATATATATATACAAATATACAACTGAAGGATACTTAGTAGTAGGTGGTCGTTTGGAATGCATCAATATAATAATACTGCTTTAAGTGAAACGTGATACTATGAAACATGGGTAAACTTTTCGCAGCGCCTATTTGTTTTTTTTGTAGCTCGCTTTGTTCAAGCGATTAGTATGTGTCTAACGCGCATTTATGAGTAGGTACTTGAGTGGACTGTGGTAAACTAGAACTGAAGGTATTTCTATTCAAATATAGCTGGTTATTGTTTGTTTGTTAACAGAGAACGCAGCTATTAGTGGCGTGCACTCCATATATGGAAATAAGCAGTGCAGACCCTGTGCGTCCAGACAACCTGGAAAATCGCCAACGTATTAAATGATTCTCACTTATTCGCCAATTTTCCTTTACATTACATTATACATTTGAAATCATAGGCGATCTGCTGTCATCACCAGTATTCAATTTGACAAAAATGTTAATTATTTATTGTTTTTGCGATTAGTCACTACAGATAATGTTCATCATTTGTCGTCGGACAATCGAACGCGGCGATCGTCACCAATTGAAAATAGAATGCGAGGCGTCCGTGGCACGTCCCATAAGATGCTGACCCGCGTGGAGGTGGCAATCGTGGCTTGTTTTATAATGCACATATTTTGGAGAATTGTTTCATTTTATGCGGCGCGCATCGCATATAACAGAGAATGCAACGATCAGAAATTGTTTAAGAGTATGATGCAATTGTAGCAATTGCAATTGTTTCTAAAATGCCATCAAAATATTTTTTTAAATACTGCTGATGCAATATGTTTCTAGAACGCGGCGATCGTAGCTTGTGTCTAGAATGCTGCTGTCGTTAATTGTTTCTAAAATGATGCCATCGAAATGTTTTCAGAATGCTGCTGTCGTAACTCGTTTCACAAATGCTGCTGTCGCAAATTGTTTCTAGAACGCGGCGATCGTCAATTGTTTCGGGTTAATGCGGCGCGGCGCCATCTCGCCGTTGTGTCGGGCGCGGCGACCGTCACTTGTTTGCTATGTGTTGTGTAAGCGCGGCGCGGCTATCGTCGCTCGTCCCACAGTGTGTCGCGGTGGGTACCTGCATGCAGTATGAGCGTGTCATCACTCATTACAGAGAATGCGGCGAAAGTAACTTATTTCTAAAATGATGCCATCAAAATGTTTTCAGAATGCTACGACAGCAGCATTTTAAACTCGTTTATCTCTAGAATGCTGCTGTCGTAACTCGTTTCGCAAATGCTGCTGTCGCAAATTGTTTCTAGAATGCGGCGCTCGGCACTTTTTAACATAGGAGACGGCGACCGTCAATTGTTTCGGGGAATACAGCGCCATCTCGCCGTTGCATCGGGCGCGGCTATCGTCGCTCGTCCGACAGTGTGTCGCGGTGTGTACCTGTATGCAGTATGAGCGTGTCATCACTCGTTTCAAAGAATACGGCGAACGTAACTTATTTCTAAAATGATACCATCAAAATGTTTTCAGAATGCTACGACAGCGGCATTTTAAACTCGTTTATCTACAGAATGCTGCTGTCGTAACTAGTTCCACGACTGTTGTAACTAGTTTCCCAAATGCTACTATCGAAACTAGTTTCATAAATGCTGCTGTTGCAAATTGTTTCTAGAATGCGGCGATCGTCACTTTTATCATTGGACGCGGCGATCGTCAATTGTTCGGGGTAATGCGGCGCGGCGGCATCTGGCCGTGTCGTCGGGCGCGGCGACCGTCACTTGTGTGCTATGTGTTGTGTAAGCGCGGCGCGGCGCGGCTGCCGTCGGGCGGCGCGTCGCGCTGTGTGCCGGGGTGTACCTGTGTGGCGGGGTGTACCTGTGTGGCGGTGTGTACCTGTGTGGCACGGGGTACCTGTGTGGCGGCGCGGCGCGCACTGTCACACCTTGTGCGCGGGCCGCAGCTCGTACGCCTGCGGGTAGGCGCGCGCGTACGCCTCGCGACGGGACGCCGCCGCGCCGCCGCCGCTGGACGACTCACCTGCGCACGGAAATGTTCACATTATTATATGTTATTACAACTGAGTAAAAAAAACAAATAAATTATTGCAAGGTTACGATCCTTACTACCATCCACTAGCCACTAGCCACCTGATAATAATTTCATCATCATCAGCTCATTAAACGTCCCCACCGAGGGGCACGAGCCTAACCGTGTAGGGTGATTAGGCCTTAGTCGTCCACGCGGGCCCAGTGCGGATTGGACGACTTCACGCAGAACCTTTGAATTTCTTCGCAGGTGTGCATGAAGGTTTCATCACGATGTTTTCCTTCACCGTAAGAGCGTCGGATAACGTACATATATTTTCGAAAATTTGAAAACACATTGGTACGTGTCGGGATTTGAACCTCATCCCTTCGGGTAGGAAGGCGACAGTCCACACCATTGAGCCACCGACGCTCGATAATAATTTATTCTTAGCTTATTAGTCGGTATTATTTTGTAAAAAATGTTTTTTACTCTTTTGAATGATTTCGTATAAAAAATATTCACTGGAATATATATACTGTAAAGAAGTAGTAGATGCCCTGAGTCGATATTTAAAAATTCAATTTCTCTAGTCTCCCTTCATTAAACCTGGACCTCCTTATCTTGAAACCAACTTTGAAGTATCTTCTTTCCAACAAAAAATAATTATCAAAATCAGTCCATAAACGTCAGAGATATCCGCAAACAACCATAAAAGGCATATTATATACGGTCGAATTGAGTAACCTCTTTTTTAAGTCGGGGTCGCGCGCGGGCTTGGCGTAGGCGGCGTGGGGGCGGGGGCGGGGCGTACGTACCGGGGTCGCGCGCGGGCTTGGCGTAGGCGGCGTGGGGCCGGGGGCGGGGCGTACGTACCGGGGTCGCGCGCGGGCTTGGCGTAGGCGGCGTGGGGGCGGGGGGGGGCGTACGTACCGGGGTCGCGCGCGGGCTTGGCGTAGGCGGCGTGGGGCGGGGCGGGGCGTACGTACCGGTCGCGCGCGGGCTTGGCGTAGGCGGCTTGGGGGCGGGGGCGCCGGTGTCCGGGGCGCGGGGCCCGCTGCGCCCCCCCCGGGTGACGCATGCGCCGCAGCGTGTTCATCGGCCGCCGGAGGGTCTCCGACAGCCGCCTGGAAATCACAAATATCGTATTATTTCCAATACATCACTTTTGTATAATCATCGTATAATATTTTTTAAAAACATATCGGCCAATGTATATCAACCTCGCACTTTTTTGGAGGGCTTTTCGCTGTTGTTTGCTTTCACAGCCTGATATACTCATTTGTTAAATGAAGTTTAATAAAATGAGCATAATATGTTATTTATATGACACTGATTTCACAATACGAAAGAATACTCGTGAAGTGGACATTCTTTCTTTCTTCTGAGATACATTTTAATAGAACAAACGATGCCGTGATTCATTGAATGGCACAGAATGATTAATGTCTCGGAAAGACCCATATCAATATTTTAGTGCAAATACATGAAATAAATGCCAAATTCCGATTATTATATTAAACATGTTAACATACCTGGCCGGCGGTCTCTTAGGATTCGAGGACGGCGTATGAACAGCGCAACACTTGACGAATGCGCCACAACACACGACAAGCGCCACGCCGCCCAACAAAACCGCCCACCACTGTTCCGTCACCCACGCTTGCACCGTCTGTAGCGTGGCACGGTTCAGGAGGAGATTCTTCAGTCGGGCGAGCGGACCTTCCGCGTCTACCGCGCGACACTTGAGGAACACGTCGCAGTAGCCCTGCAATACAATAATAATATCAAAAAATATTTATTACATTAGTTTTATTGACAGATCTTGAAAAGTAGATCAGTTTATTACCCTAAGGCTCGTTGCGTGAATTTTTAATGCTGTGAGCCATCTGCGCTTGCCACTTAGCCGATGAAGCTGTCAAGGCCATCGGCATAGTGATTTAGAAATAAAAAAAAGGGAAATAAGGAAGCTCTCTCATACTTTAAAGGGAGAATGGTAGTTTTGCCAAACTTAAAAGGGCACGAGCAGAATGTATGAGTACCAAGAGTGCATAACTGAATTGGAGGTAACCAGACACAACTATTAAGATTGTGTCTGATGGATAAATCCGTCTGCGAGTTTACGTAGAATGGAAGCTTACCACTCATAAGAAGAAGTTGCCACACATAGTGGTACCAGAAGCGCATAACTGACCTGAAAATTGTCATGCAGCGAACCGGAACCAGTATTCTAGACACGATGGAAATTAGAGTCACCAGTGTCTGGTGAATGAATCCATCTGCAGCCGTTATAGGTTTAAACAGGCATGCGTGAGATGTGAGGTACCAGGCGCGCATAACCGACATAGAAGTTGTTGGCCGGAATGGGAGCTTTCCCACATGGAAACAGGCATTGGCCGAATGAGGTACCTGGAGTGCATCACCGACCTGGATGTCACACGGCGAACCGGAATCAGGACACAATAGAAACTAGATTGTGTCTGTCGGTTATAACCTAGTAGTAATTATAAGTTGAAATTAGTACGGGCGGTATGTGAGGTACCAGGCGCGCATAACCACCTGGAAGTTGTCACACGGCGAGCCGGGCCGCAGCGAGATGCCTCCCGGCGGCAGCCCCACGCGGTGGGCGAAGTCCGCCGTGGACCGGCACGACTCCGGCCCCGGACCCAGCTGGCACGCGAGCTGGCATAGCGCCCGACGGTCCGCCACCGCTGTCACACCCTCGCCCAAACCACGAGGAGTCGATGACAGGAAACACTCCTTCATGTTCCACGCGAGGCATATGGAGCCGCTGCACTCGCCGTTCATGCAGAGCTGTGTGCCTGAAAATTTATAAAAACTTCTTTAATAAACATTATTTGTGGCCGGTCTTGAATATTGAATGGGTTCAAATTAATCTGAAAAACTTACAATTTAATTAATTTAAACACATAAAACTGTCATTATGATAATCCACTTCTCAAATCATTTTTCAATCAAAAAAAGTTATTCAAAGTGCGTTACTTGATAATTTTCAACTCATAAAAANACACAACACATACACACACATACACACCACACGCACACACACACGCACACACACACAACACACACCACACACATCACACTCACACCACATGAGAGAGCAGTAGTAATAAAAAGTAATTATTTAAATAAAAATCGCTATGTAATTGTTTATTTTTTGAATGCTAATGCTGATTTTTGATACTGATTGTTTTAAAAGAGGCGGTTCTTCCACTACAGGCTTTTCGCCTAAAGGGAAGTTCCCACAAGGAATTTGTTACTTAGATTAAGTTACTGAATATAAAATATTTGTATTTGTATTTATTTCTATAACCGCCCAATTGCATTATGTTTTGTTTATAACTGAAAAATTCTGAAAATGTGTGTTGCAATAAAGAATTTTTTATCTATCTATCTATAAAACGGATAAAGATAATCGCTATTAGTTCGTAATCATAATAATCTCCTCTAAAGTGCCTAAGGTTTCTTAACAGTTAACAGTATTTTAGGGATATCTGTCTCGAAGAAAATGAATATGCGAAAACTTACCTGCATTGAGTATTGGCTTTTCTCGTGCAACCTTTCGCAGTATTATTTTTTTCTCTATCATAGGAGCTTAGTTGTCTTGGGTAACAACACTGATCCTTGCATTCAAGCTCGTCGTAACCTGGAACATATTCATGACATATTTATATGTTTCCGCAATATCACTTGAGTATTCTTTACTCATATAGAAACATCATTATTTAAACATATTTCTTAGTCTTACATTCGTCGACATTAATTAATTGTATTTCTATGAGTAAATCGTTATTTGTATACCTTGTCAAAGGTCATTTATACCATTTTATAACCTATGTTTCACAAATAAAAATATTCTATTCTGTTCTATAAAATTTTTACAGCCTTATATGTCCACTACTGAACGAAGACCTCCTTTAATGATTGACGGATCCTTAGCAGTTGTCATTCATCTGCTATCCCGCATCTGCATAAGCATCTGCTAACCCGTGGATCCTGCGCCATAAATTTCGCATCACGTCGCGTCCCCTTGGTTTTGGGGACCTCTGTTAATATGGTTGGCAAGGGTTCCGGTTTTATCCCCGAGCAGTACAAACATGTGTGTGCATGAACATGTCTGTTTGTATTCATTTGAGTGTTTATATATTATAATACGCATTTACAAAAAAAAATATATAAATATGTTTACCCGTTGTTTAGTATACTAAATACAATCTCTTTTCTTAATATGGGGCTAGATGGCGCTGTGTGAATGTCAGCGGATATTTATTTATTACTATCCCGCGGACCCTGCACCCAAAATGCCACACCACTTAGAATCCCCGGTCAATATGACAATGGTAGAAACTACAAAGAATAAACATACCGCAATCACACTCCTCGCCCAACTCGACGATCTTATTCCCGCAGAAGGCGCCGGCGCTCGCGTTCAAACAATTCCGCTTGCGGCCATCCCTCACCGCGTCGAGTACCGCGCTGATGTTGCCGACGGAGCAGGAGGAGAAGCGGCTGTTGTTGGGGCGGTCGCCGGACGTGGCCGACGCGAACATTATGTAGTTGCCGGCCGCGCCGCCCGGACGGCACTCCGACGGGTAGTCGTGCTGTACATATGGGGCGCGCGATTAGTCGACCGACTTGTTGTGCAACTAATCGAGATTCTTGTTACAAGATTGCTCAGTTTGGTACAATAGCAGCTTTTAATTTTCACTAGCTGTGCTATGCGATGTTCCCCGCGGTATAAGGTATTCTCCCGCAGTAAATCATAGTTTATCCAAGGTGTCGGTTGTTTTGAAGTAATTATGTACCGTATACCTATATGATCATATGCACAGTAAACAACGGTTATAATAATATTACAAGCAGACACTCCAATTTTATCTATATATGTATATGTAAAACTAGTCTACTAGACAATCTAAAGGTACTATCACTAGTATTGTAGGTTAGAATCGGCATTGGCATTATTAACTCTTGTAACAATAATTGATCCAGTCTAGCCAGAAATGCCGAAATCTAACTTTCAACCTTACTCTCTTAATAATAGTTAAGAGACTCTTATCCGGCAAAAAGCGAAGTCAAAACCGCGTCCAGCACCGCACTAATATTGCCAACGGAGATAGAGGAGAAGCTATCGCTTCGCATACATCACGCACACCGTATATGAGGATGCACTTTATTTAAAAAATATATTAGTCAATGTTTATTCTTAGTGAACTTTCTTATTGCTTTCCCCGCGACAAAACTGGTGAATTAGTGACCCCGAAAATAAAACAGGCAAACAAAACAACGTCTTAGAACATTAATACTACAACGTCAAAAACTCACCGGCGACCCGAAGTTGTGTCCAATCTCGTGCGCTAGCGTCAGCTGGCTGACTTTGGGCGGCACCCGGCTGTTGTAGTTCACGAACGTGATGATGCCCGTGTTGAGCGATCGCTTGGTACTTTGGTACATGCCGCCTATCGTCTCTGTGTACGTCTTGTACTTCTCGCAGATGCCGCCCGATGCGCCAGATGCGCTGGCCACCCACGCCAATCCTGTACGTACAGTCAAGGTCAAATATTTCTAGGAATATACGACAAATATAATCTTATAAATGATTAACATCCCATATCTACCTAAGTGTACAGTCGATGACTAATTTCAAATCATAAAATCTTAAGACCATACTAAATACAATTAGTTTATTCAAGAACAGTTTTAAACAGTATGTTATTTTACAGATTGATATTTCCTTTTAGGTTCCTATATTACATGTAGTAGAACACCTCGGTCTGTCTAAAGAGATTTTACAACTTCTTTTGCACATTTTACGAATTTTATAACATTTCAATACTATATACATATAGTATTTTACAAAAAAAACTCACCTAAGGTCCCGCCAGTGAAGTCCCTGTATGTAAACACGTACGCCAAGCAAAAGTCTTCGTGGTTGCCAAGCGAGTGCAAATTCAGAAAGTTCGACACGTCGATGTTCTCGAGGGCAGAACTGGTTCGTCTCGGTCGCGTAGTGGACCGAATTGCACATGGAGTCGTCGTCGATCTGTGTGACAGAAACTGCATGTTAGTAGTTGGACGAAATTGAACGATTTTGCAGAACTTGCAATTATAATCCACGGTATTAAGTATTCCTCTCGTCTAATGAATGAGAGATTTCATTTCAAATTTCAGTCTTTATAAAAAAATGTTTAGTCTTTTTTTAAAAATAATTTCAGTAATATTTTTTTTATTCATATTAAATATATTTCCTAATGTACAGTTGTATTTTATGTATTTTTCTTCTTTTGTGCCTAACTTTGAAACACAAAGTTAGGCACAAAAGAAGAAAAATTGTGAGTACTGAGTGATGTACGAGTATGTTTGTTACTTCTACAAGTCTTCACTTTTCAAGCGATTTTAATAAAATTTAGTTATTTATTTCGCTACAAAGTGAACAGGACGGTTAGGACGCTCACCTGATGGTAAGTGATACGCCTGACCATAACAGAGCGGCGTTGAAGGAGACTAAAAACCGACAAACAGTAATTACTTTCCATGAATGCCGCACTGCGCCCGTCACCCCGAGACAGATGTTAGGTGTTTTATACTCAGTAATTTCACTAGCAACAGTGCCCTCATCCTGAAACACAAAACTGCATAGCACTCTTATTTGACGGGACGATACCTACCTAGGCGACTTAGTATCGAGTCTACTACTAAGTAATAGTATGAAGATTGCTGACCCCAATAGCGTTTAGTATAGCGCAGCTAGTAAGGCACAATAAATAAAAACTCTGCGCACTAACCTTGATCCTCTGAACTTCGAACTTGATATTTCTGTGCTCTATGCGGCCGTCGAACTTGGTGTCCCGGTAGATGTAGTTGACTGCGGTCACATGGTGCGAGATCAACGATAGAATCTCCTCTCGCGTCTTCATGTCCACCTCGCTCTTCTTGGACGGATCCCGATGCTGGAAATAAAAAGAAATGACGATTTCAATATTTGTATAGTGTTAGACTCAACGTGAGAAAGGGATGGCGCTATTGATCGTTAGAGCGCTATCATTTTCTTACTTATTCAAGTAAAGATAAACGCTTGAGTCTCGTTCTAGAATACGGGCCTAAATATTATGTTTGGTAACGACGACCAATCCGCTTGTATACCAAGTGCTTAGGGTTTAAGTGAGGGCGAGCCATACTTAGGCACGAATGGGCCGGCTGGATCGGAGTGAGACAACGCGCACGTTGTGTACGCAATAAAGTCACTGGCGCAATAAAGTCATATTCACCTGACATTCACACAGCGAAATCTAGGCCCAAACTAAGCATTAGCCTGTAATATGGATACTAAACAACAGATAAACATACTTATATACACTTTTTTTTGTCAACACATACATAGAAAACACCCAGACCCATATAAACAGACATGTTCATGGACACAGATGCTTGTACTGCCCGGGGATCGAACCCGGAACCCTTGGAGTTGAAGCCGACGTCTCGACCATTACACCAGATGGGTTTTCGATCAGTAATCAATATATATCTGTACAATAACACCAATATTTTGACAAGTGTTCAAAGAGTGTTTCTTTCTGAATAATTCTCAAGTTCCTACAATAGAACAGTACAAAAACGTTGGTAAAGTGTTATTCGTGTTAACTTACGACTTCAATTTTCTCCTTATAAATTCTAGCGGACATTTCATCACACAATTGACATAATTAAAGCTTGGAACTTATTGATACTAAATTTTACAATTGAGTTCGTTAAAGAAGAATTACGGTCATGATGTCTGATGTAGTGTAATGGTTGAAAATTCAATCGAACGTTTTTACCTAAGGTTCCGGGTTCGATCTCCAAAATAACTGAGACATGGAATCCGCATTTTGGTCTCAACTCTCAATACAAAACAACAATCAGTTGTGTAATGTGATGTAAGAAAATTACAATTCTTTTATTAAAAACAGTGTTTATAATAGTGTATCATTACTTTAGATCTCCCTTCTCAAAGCAATCTGAAACTAATAACTTCGATTTTGTGATTCAAAGCATGAATGGACATTTAGAAGAGAATTGTAAGCAAAACTTATTTAATTTTGGTTTGGTTTCAATACTCAATGAAACTCTTCAAATACGATTGAATGATATTTCAATAAATTCGTTATTTGCTTAATGAAATGCCTAATAAGACAGCCTCATGGGGAGCTACAAATGTACAATATTGTCCCATTGAATTGGCAAACATTCATGTTTTTATTGAGCTATCGAAGTGAAAAAAATTGTGATCATGCCATTTATATGTTAATATAAATGACATTACAATGTTTTCTTAATAAAAATCATGTACACATTAATGGTATATCACATATAAACAAAAATATCAATAATAGTGTTAGTGTTACTATACCTATAAAAAACTATTGCATTTACGTGTAACAACTGACTGATAGATTACACATAGCCGAAGCAAATGAAAGCAAGAAACTGTTATGAAACAAATTCAATAACTTGAAATTACTATATTTAGGTTCCAACCTATATATAATTATTCCCTAACTAATAATATAAATTGAGTCTTACAAAATACAGATACGCTATCACTTACGATCAGGTGAAAGTGATGCTCGTTTGCAAACCTGTTAATTTTTTATCCCATTTTTACTTCCCTACTAGCGATTCAATTCAAAAATCCCTCACAATTGTGTCGAGTGAGTTATGTCACGAAGCACTCAATAGGTAATTGATGGTGTGCTCCACAAAATTGATACGGTACCTATTATTCGAGGTTTTACACTTTCCAAATTGTTACTAGTAGATTTAAATCGTTTATCACTTGAACCGCGGTCGGCGTGCATGTGGCTAGTTGGGAACTTTTAATAATGCATTTTGAGAGATTTGTCGGAAATGCCCAAACTTTTGAATCGATAACGTTGGAACCAAAAATGTAGAGTTTTCTACATAGCAACTTCCATTTTAATATATATACGTTTCACCATACAAAAAAGAATGATATGCCTTATTATAGCATATTTTAATATGTCTTGACAAAACCAGACGAGGCACAATAACTCCAAAGAAAGATTCTATGTCCCCCCAATTATTTGGCACTTATATTTTGCTCCCCATAGCAGTGGGAGCTAAAGGCAGACACAAAAACTGAGATATAATAATTATAATAATTGGTTTTATTGTTCACTGGCTAATTTATTTATTTATTTAGAAAGTTACGCTGTACGTACAGTGTATATATTTACACTTTCATCATGTACAGGTTGTATTAGATCTAATATATACACCTATAAAAGCATACACAGCATTTTGTTTTACACAATGTTTTATGTCAATAAAATAAATTATTATTATATTATTATTTTCGATAGAAAATTAAAACCAATTTGACAAAATTAAGATAGCACAAAATTGTGAACAGATAAACTAGATTTTACAATGCAATTATAATAATACTAAATAAGGTGAAGAACAAGATATCACAGAGGAAAGATACCACAAATGTACATAAGAAACGGTTAACTCTCCTGGATGGCGAGTAACTTTAACTTAAATCTTGGCAGCGTATCATAAAACATGTCCATCATCATCATCATCATCAGCTCATTAAACGTCCCCACCGAGGGGCACGAGCCTACCCGTATAGGTTGATTAGGCCTTAGTCGTCCACGCGGGCCCAGTGCGGATTGGACGACTTCACACGCAACCTTCGAATCTCTTCGCAGGCGTGCATGAAGTTTCCTCACGATGTTTTCCTTCACCGTAAGAGCGTCGGATGGCGAGTAACTTTAACTTAAATCTTGGCAGCGTATCATAAAACATGTCCAGATCATCTAAATTTTTGGTCATTAGGATTGGTAATTTAGGAAATAAATTGTTGAGCTCTATCAAACGCTTTGTATATCGGTCTAGGTTTTCTCCTAGGATTAGATCTGTTAGACATAAGTATCAATAATCGAGTATCAGTAGCAAGTAATTTATCTAGTGATCAAAGGAACACACAAATCCCGTTAGTACCAGACGTACTCAATCATTTGAACTCAAGATAAATGTAATTTATTAGGCGAGATCAGACACAAAAATACGTTATTCAATTAGACGTCACATTCCTTCTTGATTTGATGTATATATTTTTTTCTTTCTATATACCTGAACCACACAATTTACCGTTAAATTATGTGTACCGTTTCATATTGTGAAATCAATTACAAAAAAGACTCTTCAATTGAGAAGCATATTTTTGATATATGTCATCGGAAAAAACAAGAACCGGAAATTTGCAAATTTTCTAGGAAATTCATTAACTTTCGAAAGATTCTACACTAGAAATAAATTGTATTATTAAACGCTTCCTACATTTACGCAAATTGATCAACTTAACGTAATTACCCATTAAATAAGGAGAGTGAAATTTTAACAGAGCTACGAAAGTTTTAAAGAGGTTATAACCAAAATAGTAACTCATAACGTCGTTGTTCAGGATTTATAACAAAAAAATAGTTTCTGCCGCATCGACGCCCGCTGCCGCGGCACACACTGATTGGTTAAAAGTTTCAGAATTTTGCGAATGGATATTTGTTAATTTAATGTATTTAATTTGCGGTTCTTGTTATCTTCCTGTGACATATATACATATCATCGTAATAACAATATCAATGGTATAGTATGCTTGCTATTGATACACGCAAACTTAATGCCGGTTGAAAAGAATCCAGCAATTTGCCGCAAGAAGCACTACGAGTATATAGGCGAAGTAATAACATTTTACAGCATTACGTCCCTAAGAATTAACATTAAAAACAAACTACTCGGTAAACGTATATTAAATTTACGAATTTGCGTGTTAGAAAACATTTACTGTTCATGATTCAGTTAATTAATTTGTAGTGGCTAAATAGACTGCCCTATACTGTGAACGCACCACAATTTTTCCCGGCCCGTAGTGGGGTTCAATAATAAAGTGGGAAAATCCTCTGACGTATGTCCGTTGCGGACTTTCCTGGCCTGATAACTAGTGCGAGTAGATCTTGTGCAATGATTCAGAGTTTATAGAAATCACATATCGATCAAACGGAATCAGTATAAAATCATTTTCAAATTTAAATCAGAAAACGGATATTCTTTAATGTTATTTATAATACTGATTAACTCATTTTATTAAATAAACAGAACGTAAAAGACAAGAAGGTACCTATGTCAAAAAAATATTCAAACTAGCTGCCCCGGTAGTCGTCGTTATGCCCTATTTCTTTAAAACAAATTTAATTTGCTTAGACTACAAAGTTATAAATTAGTTTAACGCAGTTTTACAGAAAAAAACCTATTTCACAGAGATACTTCTCAGCAGTAGGAAAAAAAGTGCAAAAATTTGCAATTTGATGTATCTCTCATCTGATATTGACAAATAATAGAATTTTTGAGATTCAAAGGATAGTGATGTTTTATGGGCATTAAAAAATGCTCTCAAGTTAAATCCAAAACCAAAGCAAACATCACGAGCACTTAGAGTTAGGTCATTTTCATTCTGAGGATGCGAATACTATAACGTCTTATGACAAATACTTATATTATGCAGTTCTTGCAGGTTTTGACGACCGATTTGGTTTTATGACGTCGACTACTACACCAAGGGATCCGGATTCGATCCCCGGGCGGTATAAACATTTGTGTGCATAAACATGTCTGTTTGTATTGTTCTGGATGTTTCTATGTTTTTTATGTAAGTATTTTGAAAAAAGGTAAGTTGCATCTTTATCTCTGTTGTTTAGTATACGTACTACAAGTGCCTCGCTTAAATTGGGGCTAGATGGCGCTGTGTGAATAATTGAATGAATCATCAGTGAATAATTTGGTTTTAGGTGCTACTTTATAGTATTATAACTTACGTCCGGAAATCCTTCTCTGACATGCCGCCATATTAGCGGGTCCGTTTGTATGTACAGCGAACAAGTGTTCCGATTGTCCAGAGTCGCTCGCCGCGAGCGCGAATGCTCGCCAGTGTTCGCCGCCTCGTGTATTTGTTGGGGAAGTCCCAATGCCTGGTGGAAAATAAGATATAATATTAATAACTTTAATTTATTTTTTAAAGCCCTATGTGAACAGTCATCATCATCATCAGCTCATTAAACGTCCCCACCAAGGGGCACGAGCCTACCCTGAATCTCTTCGCATCTGCGAATGTGCGTGAAGGTTTCCTAACGATGTTTTCCTTCACCGTACATCGTACGTATGTTTACAGTGTCATTTAAAAATGAACAGAATACAAACTTTTTATTATTCTTAAGTAATCATCGATATAATAATACCATGTAACTGATTAAATGTGCTGTGTATAATAA
Source organism: Leucinodes orbonalis (assembly GCA_019425675.1). Classification (NCBI taxonomy): domain Eukaryota; kingdom Metazoa; phylum Arthropoda; class Insecta; order Lepidoptera; family Crambidae; genus Leucinodes; species Leucinodes orbonalis. The sequence goes on along the minus strand of PQWD01005178.1, from coordinate 362,234 downwards.
TAATACGACAAAGAACAGACCATGAACAGTTTTCCATAATATAAATTTTACTTTAGATTGATGTTTAAACGAACACAAACATATGACGTGTAACACCAATTTGAATTCTTTGAAAAATGAAAAAAGTGCATAAAAATTTATTGCAACTGATAATAATTGTAGTTTTCACAAGGAATATTTTGAAAAGCATTTATTTCATTAATTAAGCTTGTATGTATAACAAGCAACTAGCTAATTAAAAACTGTGTTATTGTTACGCAAACGCAATTACGAAGACAACCAAGGCACGCGATATATAATGAATTTATTAATTAATTAAACAAGTTATAACTTTCTAACATTCTCTTGAATAAAAATATTCGATAAGATGATTCAATCATCTCATTTTTACTAGGTGGTAGACTCGTTACTAAGTCGACTACGTAGGTACCACCGCAGTGCCAGATATCATTCCGTGATATAGAAATGTTTCGCACTTCTGTTTCGGGATAAGTCTCAGTGCTATTTTTTTTATAAATCTGAATCTGGGAAAGTTACTCCATGAAACATTATTATTTGAATGAAATCTGAATTCATGTGTAAAACAATTACCAAAATTAATAATTACCTACACAGGGTAAAATAATATTTTCACAGGTTCCTGCTCCAATATTGTTTCGCGATGTCTTCATTGGGTTTAAATTGCATTGGATCACGTTGACTCTACAGATTGATAAACCTTAAGTTTATAAATCTGTGGTTGACTAAAATCCCATATTTTGTTTATTGAAGTTCCAACTAAAAATAAAAACCTTTTTCTGCACTAAATGATATTTTCACGAGTTGTACCGTACGGCAGATATATAAGACTTCATCCATACTTTCATTCGCATACCCATGAATGCTAGCAGTTTGCAGCATATCACTGATATGCAAATAGTGCGAGTGGTTAGCACACAGATTTGCGGGAACGTGACAATTCATATATTTGGAATTTGAGTATACACAATCCACAACCACCTTGAGGATTCAATGAATTAAAAATTAAAAGCTTCATTGATTGATTAAGCACCGGATTTCCATGCACAATAGTAAATCTATTGTGTCTAATGAATTTACATGACTGCGGCGGTTAAAGGGGTTACGCCTTTTGGTAAGCTCATAAGATACACATTAAACAAGTATCAATTTTCACTATGATGTTTCGTTGGGATTTGTTAAGACATGAAAATCCGTCATAGCACCGGTGTACATTAAGTAAAATAGGAAAGATACTGCAGTGTCCGTAAAAAATAATAACTCTATGGTTTGAAGGGCAATTTAAGCCGTCGGTCCCGGATAGAATCTTAGTGTAGTAATCGTTAACACCCACCAATCTGCATTACACCCGACTGGTGGAGCCTAAGCTCTCCATAGCTATGCTGTGGAAACAATATATGTAGGTCTCTGATATTTTCTTCCTTGTATAGTAGGTTTTTCGTAGAAGGCCAGATTCTATTAGGTGTTGCGACATCGTATTTCGTATATTGCTGTATTTCCTGACAGGTATGGCATAGGAACTTTAAAGAAAAGAGCGTATTCCTCCCTAAAACGGTGGCACTTCTGGTGTCATTGTTGTCACTGGGCGTTGGTGAACACTTTCCATCAGGTGTTTCTTATTTTTTTTAGTTTTAGTTCAATGTATAGGGAAGACCAAAATATTTTACTTTTCAAGTTTCTTGTCAAAACCTAATAGCTGTTCTCAGAATACATATACTGACTTTGGAACAGTGTAGTGCTTATAGTTTCGGAGAAAATAGGGTGTGACATACGACCAGACAGACAGACATGACGAATCTTAAAGACTCCGTTGTTTTCCATTTGTCTACGGAAACCTGAAATTCGCTTACCTGGGCGTGTCGTCCCTCAAGCTGTTCGGGTGCGGCGAGGGCGAGTGGTTGGAATGGGCGGGCGGCGGGTGCGCGGGCGTCGTCGACGCAGCCGGCGGCTCGTCGTCCACGCCCGAGTTCTGGATGCGCTCCATCCATTGCACCACCTCGTCCGTGATGCCGCATCCGCCCACGTGCCCTGTGGCCAATCAGGTTAACATAAATATACACATATGACATTCACACAGTGCCATCTAGCCTCAAACGAAACATTAGACCAATATGGATACTAAAAACGGATATGTTTATCCGTGTTTACTTTTACTTAAATACTTTTTTAAGTAAAACATACGTATTTTAACATAGAAAACACCTAGAGCAATACAAACAGATGTTCATGGACACATTTTTTTACTACCCTGGGATCGAACCCAGAACTCTTCGTGTAATAGTCAACGTCTCAACCATTACACCCAGGTAGGTCGATACCTAGATACACGGAACGGATGTTTAATATGATATTATATCATTTCAGCCTTATATTATGTCACTGCTGAACGAAGGCACAGTAAACAGAACAGTAAAACATCTTCATACAAACGTGCCGCTTCGGTTTGAATGGGTGTGTGCACGCGGCCCGTGTCGGCACGCGATTTCACGCAGACGCTGTACAATATCGGGGGAATAAGGTGGCGGCAGTACAGGCTGTGCCGTATGACTATGAGCACGAACAAGTTACACGCTCGCGTTCGTCAACTCTCGCCGGCACATCATAATATTACGATTTACGATCAACTTATTGATATAGAATTTAAGATGCAATGTGCTTTTCTAAACCCTTTTTACAAAAATTGTACATTTGAATGAGAATTTGCTTTACATTAACAAATAACAATGAAACGTTCAGGACGTGCAGAAACCGGTGAAAAGATTGCTCAAAACTATACCAAAATTAAAAAGCTGAGCAGTTTGTATTCTTGTTTGTTTGAACGTGCTAATCTCAAATTAGCACGGTCGGATTTGAAAAAATCTTTCAGTGTTAGGTATCCTCTTAATCGAAACTTTCGACACGCTAAGGACAATAGGAGCGGAGCAGCAAGGAATGATGTTTCAAAATATGGGGATGTTTCCTACTGAGAGCTTCCGCTGTGTGTGCTGCGTAAATGGCTAAGTTTCGCTAAAGTCCTGTAAGAGAGTATTGCTCCCTTTTAAAAGTTCTAAAAAATTCTAGTTAAGTTTCAGTGAACAGTTGACTAACGGCCTGCGTCGGATATATGCTGGATTACCATACACAACCCATAGGAAATGGTCACCTTGGACCCAAGACCTTGCGGTTGACCACATAAACTCTTAAACAGGCAATGGACTTTTAGGGGTACTCTTAACGGTATCAAGAACGTTAGTAAGGGCAAAAAATACGCGCCATTGTAATGAGATGAAAAAGTTAGACAAAGTACCCATAATGGGTTGTTTCCTCCAACTAAAAGTTCGTAAGCTACGGACGAAAGTTACTCAAAAGGACTTCGCTTATACCGGATGAATGCAACCACGTGAAATTTCCGTGAGGAACTGATATTAAAATAAACTAGGTCACTGCTCGACTTGAAATCAACCTACAGATACCATACATATTTTCACGTACACTACTACAGCTGGAAAGCCTCTAAGTAGCAGTAGTCCGGTAGACCGTCCTACTGCAACTTTTTAGTTGCAGAAGTTCGGTTCGAACTGATCACCGGACTGTTGATACCTAAATAGGTATCCTAGGTAGGTTGCTAAATAGCAATAACCGTTCGGTTATTAAAACTAATATTATATTTCATTTGTTTCTTTGCATGTATTTTCCGCATTTAGTCGTATTTATAGGCCTTCCTAATGATTGTCTGATAATATTGTCTTCATTAACAACAGTGATACAAATAAACACTTTGATTTGAATTTATCGTAGAAATAACGTACAGAGCATGATAGATCAATTTCCGGTCTTATCTGTCGTAAATTATTACTCAAAGATGATGTAGAAATATAATAAATTTGATTTATATCTGAGGATGTACACGAGCGAGCGCTTTTATACATCCTGATATTTACTTAATATGAATAAGTATATCTAATAGGCGATAGTAACAAGTTTTAACGTGGCCTAGTTTCACCGTGCTAATAATAAATACACCATTAATGATACGTCTAATGTGTTATATTGCAAATCAATGGAAATGGAGGTCGAATGTTAGTGTAGCAACTAAATGATGATGCTAAATATAACTATCTTTTATATTATACAGATATTAATTAATTTTATTAAACTGTGGTATAATTTAATATTGTGAATTAAGACACGACAAATCTTTTAATTTTACGGAGTTTTTAGCGGCATTATATTCAATGGGTCACATAGATCAACGTATGTATCTGAAACACGACTACATAATGAGGCGTATGGTATTTGATACAGCAATATGCAACGCTGGGATTACAATGATCCAGTGGCATCGCACAATGCCGAATAAACTTGTACGTGATACGAATACAATGAGACGATTTAGCGAGATTTATAATCCGCACGTACCTTCGGCATAAAGAATTAATTCTGTATGCCGTTTTTGTAAGATACCCGCCTGAGCAAATCTCCTATTATATATCTGGGAAGGGTGACGTGCGCGAGGCAGCGTATAAGGTATCCGAGCGGATAAGTCATATTTATTGTGAGATGTATGCGCAGACTGGACTTTTTAGGACTAACGCAACTTCCAACCCTCAAATCCCAACCGCGAACACGGACTCTACCAGGATGGCGGGTTAAACTCAAAACCCCACCGTCCGTAATTTCTCAACGATAAGACAATAGTAATCTGGGCTCAGACTTATCTGTGTTTCTCGTCTTATCGTCCAGTATTGACTGAATTAATTATTATAACGAATTTATTCATAAATTTAACAATGAATCATGCAATAATAGTATTTTGAATCTACGTATAATGTGTACGTATTTATCTAATAAAGTATGAAAGATTTTATATCAATTATTGAGTAGCCCTATTACAAGCTCCATGCTTAAATGGATGGCGCTGTGTAAATGTCAGTGGATATTCACTTATTTATATTCGATAGAACGAATAATTAAAATCAGAAATTCAACACTCATGGACGAGCCAAAAGATATCATTTAATAAATATCCGGACATGTGCGAGTTAGCCTCGCCCACCGATTTCTTTCAACAAACATAGGTACTTAAGATATATATCTTTGAGGCTTCTTAATATTCCAGTGATCTCTTCTCAAGAAAATCAAGCTCGTGGAACATTTTTATATTAAAGCAGTTTTATTTTTGAACGAGATCCGAAATGTTGGGGCTAGTCAGACAGACGGTCAAATGTGAAAGTATCTCTGTCTGTCTGTCTGTTTGTTACGCTTTCACGCCTAAACGGCTGAACGGATTTTATTGAAACTTCATATGTTGATAGTAGGTAACCTAGAATAGGTTTTAGGCTACTTTTTGTCCCGTTTTCACCCCTCACTTCCCTAAAATAGGGGTTAAAGTTTGTATAGAACATTCCGCAATTTTTGTAGTACGACGCTGAAATTTGGTATGCGGACTATTTGTCAGAATCGAAAAATATGGCATATTTTTTTTTCCAAAAATACACCCTAAACCTGAAGGGTTTGGGGGTGTATTAATAGGGGAGGAAGTAACATATCCCATTTTTCGCAGTTTTAAGGTAAATTTTTGCAACTTAGTATGTTGATAGAAAGTAACCTAAATAGGTTTTAGGCTACTTTTTGTCCCGTTTTCACCCCCCACTTCCCTAAAATGGGGTTGGAAGTTTGTATGGAACATTCCACAATTTTGTAGTACGACGCTGAAATTTGTAACCGGACTATTTGTCAGAATAGTTAAAGAAATAGTAGTAGATTTTTTTATCGGAAATTGCACAAATAAATTTATATATTTTTTTTTCAGAAATTACCGAAAAGCCTTTATACAGATATAATATATAAATATATGTAATTAGTGATATATATGTGCATATATATATTTTTTTCGGAAATAGTCCCCAAAATCTTTAAAGGTGTGTGGGGGGGGTCCTATGTATAGATATATGTATATATATATTTTTTTTCAGAAATTTAATCCAAAACATTTAAAGTTGGGCGGAGGATTCCAATGCATAGTGTTATATATACAAAATTGACCCCAAAACCTTTTTTGGAAATTGACTCCAAAACTTTTAAACTTGGCCCCCCAGTTATGTGTAGTAATATATGTATACATAATTTTTTACAACTTTAAACAGTTACAAGGTCGGAAGCTAAAAATAAGTATGATGGCTATTTGTCATGAACAATAAATCTTGGATATTGAAGTTTTTGCCAATCGGCCCTTAAAGGCTTAAAAAAGAAAAAGAAGAAGCAGTGTTGCAGTGTTCACATTATTCGGTTTTCGTTACCAGGACTTTCCTGGATCTTGGCGCCACTTTCCTGGTAACGAAAACAGAATAATGTTGTTATCCAGAATTTAAACGCGGGCGAAGCCGCGGGCATAAGCTAGTAGGTCTATAAAGCACACTTTTAGGGTAATATTAAAGTGATAGGTTTTTTACGGACTTCAAATATTTGAAGATAAATCAAATGGATCTTGTAAATATTAGGATAGGTCAATCAATTTATAATAGCAAAACGATGTTCTAATTGAAAATAATCTATAGACATCTATTTTTGATTATAGCTTGTGTATGTCAATGTACACGTGTAGTCTATTAAGGCAAACATTGGCAACGTTAAACGTAAATAAGGAATGACACAAAATTATTACCTAACCGTATAAAAATAAGACAAAACACGAAGATAATTTTTGAACATTCGTACAGCACCAACAAATTGCGTTAGAACTGTTATATGATTTGTGCGAATGAATCCATACCATTATTAGAATTGGGGATGTGTGTGTTTTCATGTTTAACAGATTATAAGGCAAACCAAAGTGAAGACGCTTGTACGTGTTTTTATATTGAGACTGCAGACTGAATATTATTTACTAAATAACAATTTTTTTCTTCGAACACGTCTTTAATACTCGTTAGCGGGAGAAGTTCCTTGTATATAATTATCGTGTTTAAAAGTAAGTACAAAGATAGACAATAGCTTGCGCGTGTGTCAAACATTAATAAAAATAGCGTGAATAAATTTGTGTAGGAAATGTACTTCAAACTCCCTTCAAGGGCGCCAAAATCTGTACGGAACTTCCTACCGGTATCAAGGTTCCTTTATAAAAAATGTCTCTTAGCTACAGTATTCAAATAAAATGATACGAGTACAAAGAATCTAACACCAGCGAAGCTGCCGTGGGGTAATAATATCACCGTGTCCATGTTAAACAACCTCGAAGGAATAAGATACTCCGAGTAAATAACATATTTTATGTTAGGCAACGATTAAGAAATATTTTATATTAAAAGGTATTGAAAATACTTTAATTATTCACGACAAATTCAAAGTCTACTTTAACTGAGTAAGCAAGTTGAAAGGAAACAAAAATAGAGGAGGGCAACGTTCGGCTTATGCAGCCACAGAAGTTGATTAAACAGGAGACGCTTACGTCGCCACCGAGCTGTTCTGTTTATTATTTAGCTCTCAGTGTATTTGGATGGCAAACTCTCTTTGAAAATTATCTGTTTTGAATCGCTTTGTCATTAGTATATGGACTAAGCATTTTAAAAATAAGAGTTCATCGTTTTAAATTCAGCCGCTATTCATACTCTTCTTTCTTTTATTTCATAGCTTGGCAATCGTGTGTAGACGGACCTGATGTTAAGTGATATCTCCATTCATGGATACTCGTTATTCCGAAGAAGCTTCGTGTGGGTTACCCAAAAAAGAGGAGGATAAGGAAATATGGAGAAGGGGGGAGTTTTGACCTGGCAACCTCAATTGACGAAACACAATAATAAAAAATCACAAAACAACAAGCGTTCCAACATAAAACAAACAAGACAGAAGATTTTTGAATTAAAATAATGGTGCCCACATTAGCTCATTATACGTCCCCACCGAGGGGCACGAGCCTACCCGTTAATGGTGTATAAGCCTTAGACGTCCACGCGGGTCCAGTGCGGATTGACCGACTTCACGCATCACCTTAGAATTCCTTCGTAGGCGTGCGCAGGTTTCCTCACGATATTATCCTACACCGGAAAAGTAAGTACAAGAGCGTCGGATAAACGTACATATAATTCCGAAAATACATTAGTACGTGGCAAGATTCGAAAATAATTGTGCGGTGCGGTGGTATTTACGCCGTGTCGTGTAGAGCACACACCCGTGCTCCCCGCATCCGCCGCGTTGCATTTTAACGAAGCGACTACTGCGCGACCGGCGACCGCGAGATAACGGAAATTACCAGCTGACGTTCGCCACACCACATACTCCCCGTGCATTGTGCTTATTGCAATTTGAACCCTGTCACAGAGCAAATGAGGTGACTCACTATCGCGGCGCACTGGAAAAATCTCACAGAGATAATACTTAGAGATCGTTCATAAATGTGGAATTACGGAATCGGGACGACAATTTAACAGCGATCATAATAGAACTCGTATTTTGCTCAAGAAGAATTAAATAAATATTTTTCTTCTATATTTCAGTAGTAAAAAAGGAGTCAAACCCAGATTCGGAATGACTTTTCGCTATTGGTCGCAGATAGCCTTCACAGCTTCACCGTACAAGTGGTGAGCGCAGATGGCTCTCAGCCCTAAAAATCACATTATAACGACATTCCCTCTATATTTTTTCTAGCTGAATATTACCGGTGTAGAACGCAGCTACGACACTAAAAGAGTTAGATAGGGTTGCCGCTATTTATCGTATATTAGCGCTATCCCTTTATATAGAGTTACTATTTAAGTAGAGGTCCACGTTTCGAGACTCGTTTCAGAATACGGGCCTAGAGTCAGAGTCTCTTTCATCCACCACGGTCTGTTGACCCGTGGGACACGCGGTCTCATCTCAATAATTATATCAGCTGAGTATTACTTATGATCACTAAACTATACTCGAAAAAAAAAATACAATTGAGTTAATTTTATTAACACTAATTTGGTAAAAAAATTTTCTAACGACAAACACAATCTTTATACAACGACATTTTAAACTCGGATAATATTTTTAACTTGGTTAATTCCGTACGAAATTTATTGAGTATATTGAGTATAATTGACATCAGCATATTTTTTAATTAATATCACATTATTAATGAACGTGGCATTGCAAATAAACTGCAGTGTGTTTAAATAAGCAAGTGCAAACATTTCTCTGCTCTAATTTCCATTGATGTTGGAAACGAGAAAATTAGGGCACCTTTTTAAACATTGTTGCTGCAGTCCAACATTATGTACGAGTAGGTATACCGTATAACAAATTTATTTGCTCAAGCATATTTGAAAATTGACAAAATACCAACATAATAAAAATAAAACAATTAGATACATGACAGTCATTACTATCAGGTGCCCAGTTCTACAGCACAGAGACAACCCTTTTTTTTAAATAAAGAAATTAAAACCATGTTCCCTTGTCTAATAATAATGGTAAACGGCAACTGTTTCTCGAGATGTCCTTTTCTTCAATAATCCATTTGTCACGAAGTCCTTTCTCATACCGTTTTTATCTTAAAATGTCCATTTCATATTCAATATTTTTTAAACACACACTTTCAATTAGTCATCAACATCCCACCAAAGAGAGATCGATGGCTCTGTGTGGACTGTGGCCTTTCTACCGGGAGGGCTGAGGTTCAAATCCCGACACGTACCAATGTATTTTCGAAATATATATGTACGTTATCCGACGCTCTTACGGTGAAGGAAAACATCGTGAGCAAACCTTCATGCACGCCTGCGAAGAGATTCGAAGGTTGTGTGTGAAGTCGTCCAATCCGCACTGGGCCCGCGTGGACGACTAAGGCCTAATCACCCTATACGGGTAGGCTCGTGCCCCTCGGTGGTGACGTTTAATGAGCTGATGATGATCCCACCAAAACATTTCATGTAAAAATGTTGCCAAAACGACCACGGTTTGCCCTGGTAAAAAAATATCAGATCTCATGTACAGCCAAATTGGAGGTTTTCATCTATGAAAGCTTGTATCTATAAAATAGCGATGGAGGTATTAATTCATAGAGTTACGGGGCAAGTATATCTTGCAAATACCGGCGTAGTTTGCACGCCGGTATCTATCTTGCACCGATGTTTGAGGCTTTGGAACTTTGTCTCAAGGAGTTGTTTCCAAAGACTCAATACAACGTTTAGAGTTCAGGTTTGACGAAAGGCTTATTTCAAGAAGCTCGATATGTTACATAACTATTAATTTGTATAAAGCTATAATAGAACGGTTCCCTTTCTTCGATGAAAAGAAGCTGCTTTAATCTATCTCAATTTATTGCTGGGCATATCAACGACGTACAATTCGATAACATTTTGTTTATTCTCATTATTCATTCCTTATTCAACTATTGAAAAGTTATGCAAACATTTCGGTATATAGGATAATATATAACAGGATAGAAGAGCGCTCTGCATTACGCTTGCACAAAAGAGGTCGCCACTCCATTACCAAGCGAGTAATGTAGGTAAATTGACTTCTCTCACGAAGATGATTGAATTGATGATTTGACTTCTGAACTGTAAAACTTGTGAACTTTTTCTCGCAGTCAATATCAAGGTCTTAGCTGTGTTTCTTTGTAACGGGCAATGATATTCCGTATATATAAAGGTAGATACGCCAACCGGGCCTCAAAAACGAACCGCCAAAGAAAATACAGATGTAGGCTCTTTGTTTAGGTAAATGATCGCTCATTCGAAATATGTCTAAGTGTACTGTCGCTGTATTCGGAACACTTTTTTCAGTTGTTTTGAGCCCATATCATTGGTAACGGGCATAAAAAATGCTTTCAAAATGTCGTCTTATGTTTGACGTTGTGACTTCGCCGAATGCCGCCCGGCAAAAAACCATCTTGCTCTTAACTACACTCTACGAATGATGGATGCCTGCCAGTATGTTTAGTTCAGCCAAGGTATGATCTTAATATCTACACAACAAGAGGGTGCAATCGACGTAAGACATGGTCAATGAACAAGCTATTTCCAATTTAGGGCCTTGGAGACATCTGCAATCGTTTGTATTAACAGCGTCGCTGATAACGCAGTGTCCCAGACAAGACCCAAAAGAAGCTATCTCAGAAGCTTCATTCTTCTATAACAACACACAACCAGTGGCGTGCACAAAGATAATGAACGATTTATATTTTTCACTTTGCATACCCTATGCAAAGTGAAAAATATAAATCGTAAAAACAATAATTTAAATTCCTTTCCTCTAAAAATAAGTACAGTTGTTGACTGCAAATCGCATTTTATTAAAAGGATGTAGGGAAAATGAGAAGAGATTTTATATGATGGCGATTTTCAGGTTTGTCGGAGAACACAGGGTATGCACTGCTTATTTTTATATATGGAGTGCACACCACTTGCCCACAACACGATATTAAATTACTGTATTCTACTGATGCCACGCACGAGTTCTACCTGTGGGGTTAAGTAAGTTATGTTTTTTAAGAAGTTATTTGATATTCAAATATAGGCACCGTAAAGACACGCGTGTAAACCCACCCCCGAAAGGCCGTTCAATAACACGTAATGAAAACGAATATAGCTACGTACGTACGCGTCCCTTCCTGTTTACCAATGGCAAAGCCTGCTTATCTTTTATTTGTTTTTTTTCGATCAAGCATAATTTAGGTAACAACAAACGACTTACGGGACTGAGCCTGAATAATAAATAACATTAAATGATGTGCGACTACAACATTAAACACAATATTCTAATAAGAACTGTAATTTACACATGTTTGATATTAAAGTTATGAAAAAGTAATGGAGTCCAGGGACCTGATTGTTTTACAATAGAAAACCGATATGTTTGTCGGGAAATTTCGCTTGTCAGTCAATCGAGGAGTTACACGGTGACCAAAGTAGGAAAGTAGATTGCATTTATGCAATTTAACAGTGAAATATTTAGGTCTGTTGTGCTACGGCTGTGCCTGTCGGAATTGCATGTAGGCTACAGGTAGTGTCGCCAGGTCCGATTTGATTTAAATCGGGACATGATGCCTCAAAAAACCGGGTTTTGAGGTTGCAGATTGGGACAGGTAACAATTAAAAATGTGATGTGACGCTGCTGACGTGCCATTTTGAATTTGACATCAATTAATTAGTAGAAGTTATGCAGCGTTAATATTATTTTTTTTAAACATTAGATTTTATTCTTTAATAAAATTAATCGGGTCATTTAGCTTCCTGATCGGTACGCATCCTCAAACCTCTGAAAAAAGGGAAGTCCCGTGCTAATCGGGACACCTGGCAACACTAGCTACAGGCGCGGGAGAAACGACAAAAATGCAAACCCCACCGGGCGGGGGCGTTGTTGACGCGAAATTACCATTCCGGCCCGGCCTACGGACGAATGAATATGTAACGTGGAATTCGGAGAACAGTTTGATGGTATTGCAGACAACAAACGTGCTGAAGGGATACATACGTTGCGATCCGTAGTTGCGATAGATCTGGGCCGTAATTAAGCTAATTTCAAAATGCGCTAATAGCATCTTAATTGTGTCTCAATACTTAAATGTTGCACTTTGCTTTTGTTTTGTTTTATGGTAGCATTTTGATTGGTAACACCATTAGAAAATTCATTCTACTATATAATTACCATTTTAAAGCATTAACATTAAAGTAACGGAATACCAAATTTACATTGTCAAGTTTCTGGGTAAAATTGAGGCCTTGAACGAAAATCGTAACGATTTATCGCATTACGCGACTCAACACACGAAACGATTGGTGTTACGATCGAATTTACTTATCGGAAGTAATAGACGGAATCAAAAATTCATAACGTGCCCTGAACGAAACGTAACGTAAGTACGGTTAATGAAAATAAGAAAAGTGTGGATTAAGAAATGGCTCTTATAGCCAAAACCGACCTGGACTGAAACAAAATCGAGTCGTTCATTGCAAAGGGCCATACACAGTCGATTCAACTACTAAGACTTTCTTCAACGACTAAGTAAATCGTTAAAAACCTTAGCATATCGGTCAGATCAGTCTGATGCGACGGATCGTGAAGCTCAATCGTACCGTATGTAGGCCCCTTTAGATATTACATTGGATCGTGACATCTCGGTGTAAGAGAGCCCGCTGCGATTGCAGCAAACGGTGTTATAATCAAAATTGACAGTGGCGAAATGAATTTATGACGTACGCGCGACCAATAAGCGGGTCAGTGATAAATTAGTGTGAATATTCCCGACGCAAGCGTTGCAATCAGCCGGTGACAGCGCACGCTGCAAATGGGATTAAACTTTGCTAAACGACATTGCGTTGCAATCCATTTACCGCGCGACACGCTGCGGCCAAACTTACACACGAGTTTACCTCCAATTCGTATGTTTCGTCTACAAACTGCGCTCGACAATTTCAATAGTTAATGCTGTTGCTGAATGATGGCAAAGCGATCCCGTGAGTAAATAATATTCATTTATTTCCATTGATAAAGCGTAAATTACAGTGATTTTTTATTATATCTTTTAAAAGGTTTTATTCATCTTCGAAGCAGTGAATCATCTTCCTTTTTCAGACAATCAGGTGATTCAGCCGGCAACTCCGAAATTTTCAAAATGCGGTCTTCCCGCGAGATACTCATCCGCGGATCATGCCATGCACCGATCAAACTTAATTAGGTACTAGACCAGGAGACGCGAAAGGATATAAATAAATTGAAACTCAAAACTCTCGATCAACGACCAACGTACAGTTCCAATTATGATCGGCCATTTTAAGGTTATTTCAGAAAAATTGGAAAGTATTTTTACGGATAGGAAACTTTTAAATTACCTATGCATATTATTTATCATCAAAGACGGCACAAAATATACGGAAATAATTGTAATTAACTGTTGTTTTATTAATACAAGATTTTAATTTAAAAGCAAACAATTTGGACTTCCTCCTCCTCATAGATACCTTTTTAAATGTAGATTAATGAATTTTGTTTTCAAAGTGGCTCATCAATTAATCACGAATTATCTGCTTCGTACTAAAAACATAGTAGATATTGTTTTATTTAAAAGGGTTCGACAGCTTATAAAGTGACCTGCCTTAACCTCAACTCAGTGAAAATATTTGTATTATTTATACCCATTGGAGTTGCTCCTCTCTCCAACGGTGTCTACGACAGACCAGCTTCAGGACTTTCTGTGGTCGGCCTAACTACGTGGCGCTAACTCAGTAGTCTACCATCTAAAAAAATCGTCACCAAAAAAACTAAGTCTTACCTGCTGTGGGTCATGCTGTCTATGCTGCGCCGACTCAGTTCCGATTCTAACCCTAAAAAACTGGTTACCAAAAATACAAAGTGTCACCTCCTGTGGTCGTGCACTACGCTGCGCCGACTCAGTACCGATTCTAACCCTAAAAAACTTGGTAACCAAAACAATGTCTCACCGTGCCTCCGGTGCGCATACGGGTCGGTGACGTCACCGTCGCGGTATATGACCGAGTGGACGCGAGTACGCGTCCCGTTCGGCTGGAAGTACCGGCGCGCGTGCTCCACGTAGTACGCGCCGTCGTGCGCCACAATCTTGCCCTCGAACACGCCGTCCGTCACCGAGCCGAACACCGTCGACTGCGGGTCGTCTGTCAACAAAATCATCATTTTCAATTTATGTTATACAAGCGACCCGCCCCGGCTTCGCACAGGTGCAATGCTGATAAACAGGCACGCTTCCGCCGCAATCCTCAAAAATAACAGTATTCATTCACTAATTTAATAGGTGTCATTAATTATTATATATTTAAACCTTCCTCTTTAACCACTTAAAAAATCGCATCAAAGTCCATTACGTAGTTTAAAAGATTTAAGCATACACATCCCTATATACATAGGGATATAGGGACAAAAAAGGGACTTAGTTTTATACTATGTAGTGGTTGAGACGTCGGCTATTACACCCAGAGTTCCGGGCGATCCCCGTGCAGTATTCCTCCGAGCCGGGCAGTACAAACCTTTGTGTGCATAAACATGACTGTTTGTATTAGTCTGGGTGCTTCTACGTATAATATCTGGGGGCATAGTATTGCCCCGGTCAAGACGTGAAGAAATGTTTCGTCTTTTTTTTGAACTCTCATATGATTGGTTTCCGATGTACCAGATAGTTCATATTCTCAGCATACGATGACATAATTAGACTAATTAAACATAGTCTTAATTGAATAGTTGTCTTCACAAACACTTAAATGACTTCCTAGCAACTTACAAAAAGAACTGAAATCCCACCGAAAACATTTCATGTAAATTGTTGCAAAGACGACCACATTAGGTTTGCCCTAAGAAAAAGATATCAGATCCATTAATTGAGTATAACAAAGTCTTGCTTTAGCAACATTTATTTTCAAATTGTTCTCTTAGCTACCAAACGAATATTTTTATATCGGCTTTGACATCTTTTTAAGTTTGAATCGGATTCATTTGCTGCAGCGTTAAATAAATGCCTTAATTTAGCCGACCGCGATAAGTGAAACAGAGGGCTATGTTTTGTTAGGGACACTATCAGATTTTAGGATGGGAACAAAAGGGGGTATTTAGTCTTGACAAATTTGGTTATAAAAATGATTATTAAATTATACCTACCTTATATTTCTTATTTCTTCCGGTATTAAAGTAAATAAAGCTGTGTTCCAGGCACCGGAGTGAAACAGAGAGTTACTTTCAAAGAATGTTCAATTCAAAAAAAATGTGTCAATTTTAAAGAATGTACCCTCACTAGATTTTATGAATATTTGACGTTATATGTTAAATAAAGAACAATAAATAAATAAAAAATCTATATCGTCCCATTGCATGGACAGGCATTTCCACACTTAGGGCTCTGGGTTTGGGCCGTACGTAACCCACCACCCGTGTTAACGACTACCATCCTAAGATTGGGTTAGATGGGGATTTTCTGGTAGTAGTATGTACAATTACGGTGCTCCTGAGACAATAGTAAATCAACTGTTTAGCCTTACCTGAAAATTATTTTCTTAAAACTTAAATAAATTATTCGACTAACATAACCACAATAGTTATATTTAAATAGGTTTCTTAAAACCTCAGTTTATCGAATTTTAATTTTGTATCATTTCCTAAGCGATACGACCTAGTAGCCTCAAAAAAAGAGCGTATTCCTATTGACCGGTAGCACATATCTGCTTTCGCGTTTGCAGCCCTTTCACATTAAAATCCTATGCACTGTACTAACAAAGGTGGCCTGAGTCATCGGTTGGTTAGTAATATCGAATACCGCCTATATTGTGGCACCACACGGGTGCTTACTTTGGATACGGCGGTGAACTCACGTGTGGACTCTCACGCTTGCAGGTGCATTCACGCTTCGATACGGCCCGGTGTAATTTATGCTTGCCTGCCTTCTAATCGGTAGTTTCGATGACTCAATTTAATGGTTTTTGCAACGTCGATACGCGATATAACATTAAGCTTTATGATTTAAACGAGATTATTTACATTATATAAATATTAAGTAATTATGATGTATAACAATAAACATATATTTACTAGTTTAAATGACACTCGTTATGCTTAAGGAGCAAGAAGAGAGAGCACTTTGGACATATTTCCAAATAATTATGGAATTAAGAAAGTTTAGTATTACTATTTTTATTTATAAAAAGCATAGCTAAGTGAATTTACTAATCTTTGAAAAAATTAAACAAAAGATAAGATATGATATAACCATTCCAAAAATGTAAGCAAACACTATTCACTTGCCAAACATGTAACGAGTAATTTGTAAGTATTCTAAATGTTAAAATTACATTCCAAAAAAGTTCATTTTAGAAATAATTGTAGGTACCGTCGTTAGTCCTCTTAATATATTTATTACCTATTTAGAATATTTCCTGAAGTGAGAACGTCATCAAGCATAGTTTCTAATACTATTTCATGAATGATCAAGATCATTCTGTTTTTCATTGAATAGCACAGGTGACCTTAACCTGGCACAGAGTTTTCCGTTCAAGTTTCATATTTGTCAATATCCGCAACCGAATTGCCAAATAACGATTTATTCGCCGTTTGTTTAATGCGAGCCAATTTAACGGGGCGACAATGGAGTCGATGGAGTCGAGGTCGGCCGCAGACTGAATGTCGCAACTAGACAACACAGACCCAATAACCGGGCTCCCATCGTCAACGCTCATTATTCAAGCCAGTTGTGACAATTGCTCAATTATTGTTCTACGAGACAAATCAACCGTTATCATCATGAGCCTACATCACACTTCAGGGACAGGCCTTCCCAAACAGCATGGCTATGGCCCATAAACCACCACGCGGGAGTAGTTCAGGAAAGTGTACAGGACGTTCTGGACGCTCACCTGATAGCAAGTGGTACCTACGCCTGACCATAACAAAGCGGCACTGATTGAGAACAACAACTAATTAACAGTTACTATTTTCCACCAATGCCGCACTGTGCCCGACATCCGAAACAACAGATGTTAGGTCTCTTATACCCGGTAATTTCACTAGCTACAGTGCCCTCATCCCGAAACCCAGAAGTGCAAAACACTCCTATTGCACGGGACGATATCTGGCACTGCGGGCGGCGTTAACGACTACCATCCTAAGATAGCCAAGACCGACAGCTTTACGTACCTTCCGAATCACTCTAAAAATCTAGTAAAATAACCGCGTATAAGAGTCCTAACATCCGTGACGGACGGATGACGGGTGCAGGGAAGTGTTGACGGAAGATAATTACTACCTATTGTTATTGATTTCCTTAACACTGCATCTCTTATGGTCAGGCGTATTAATTACTACCAGGTGAACGAACTATCAACAGATGGGTGACGAAAAAAATCGGTCACCCATCTGATGATCGACAAATCCAATAGTTACTTGATTTATGCGATCGTAAACAGAACGCACTAACCGTTTCGCCAACGAGCCACCAATCAAAAGTACCTACTAAATATACAATAATTCCAGTGGTACTGGAAGGTTGATAAGCACCGCCGCATTTTGCTACATTCATTGCGGGATTATACCGACATAACTAGAAAAAGTATGAATGTGAAATATAAAGGGAACACTGCAAAAACGTTCCGAATGAGATGACGAATCAAAGGCAAGAGTAGCAAAACATACCGCACAGATCTGAAGTAACACACGGTATGAAAATCAAAATAAATCACTTTGTATTCTTTTGAATGGGTTATGAAAACTCGTGTAATCAATAAGTCGCATTTAAAATCACGGTGGATTTCAAAGACAAGATTTGAACACTTGTGTGCATGCACATGTTTGTTTGTACTTGTTCGAGGATCGAACATTACAATAGATGGGTCGTTATGTGGTGTAATATGACTTCATTGTATCATTATATTTTCTTAAACCCTATCCTTATATAATGTTACATCTGCAAACCCTTTAAATGCAAACAATTAATATATATAATTATAAATGAAAAGATATTATTTTATTGAAAATATATGTTTATCTGACGACCCATTTGGTGCAGCGGTTGAGACGTCGACTGCAACACCAAGGGTTCCGGGTTCGATCCCCGGGCAGTACACACATTTGTGTGCATGAACATGTCTGTTTGTAATGTCTGGGTGTTTTCTATGTATAATATGTATGTATTTACAAAAAGTATATATAAGATTGTTTATCCGTTGTATAGTACTCATAATATACGGGCTTCACGCTTAACATGGGGCTAGATGGCGCTGTGTGAATATCAGTGGATATTTATTTATTTATTGCAACTAAACATTGATGAACAAATGCAAATCAATTCAATATTATGATGACGTAACGTCTGGTGCACATATTTCATAACCGCCACATTACAGTAATGACGTTCAAAGGGTTAAACGCAGGTTCGTATCTGAAATTACGATGCCACGAACAAGTAAATAGGAATGGGATATGAAATGTTATCCGAACAAACCGCGCTGGCCCAAAATATGTTTTCAGTGAAATTAAAGAGCGTTGGCAGAAAAATCCTTGTACATTTTCTCAAGTTAAGAGACCTGGCGAGCCGGCTTAGGTAAGTACGAAGGTAGTTACTTTATTCTATCGTTAAGTAATTTTATTTCTCTTGGCATCGTATGATATTGCAGCATACACATGATTTTCTCGTTGATGTTATTACAAAATGCGAACAACGCAAGTTTATGTATATTTAACTTTATAGAGAAGTAAGTATTTATCTTACACTTTGTATAGGAACAAAAAAATTAAAAATGTGTATTCCATACTTCTAATGAGCGCCAATATGCTCCAAAAACCCTTTAAATATATGTAATGCTGTATTAGATACACCCTATTGCGTATCGCAGTCCACTGCGTTAAAAGATTGATACCGGATATATTGATATTTTTTTCTAACTTATTTATTATTCAATATTTCAATATTTCCTTAATTTTTTATCTATGTTGTCAAAATTTTTATAGTCAATATTAACTACAATATTTTTCAAATTTTACAAAATTACAGTCGCTCACTAAACAAATAGTTATATTTACTCAGCCTACCATCGTTGTACCACATACATACTTTAAAAAAGTGAAACATGGACGAATCGGTTGCAATTACACAACGTTCGCTCGCTCGAGGACCATGAAAAGGTTCCCCTTGTCGACTTGAATGCAAAATTCGGTAGCAACCAGCGGCTGCAAGTCGCCACTGCACCGAGCATCCATCGGTTGCCCCCCGTAAGTAGGGCGACGAACTGCGATCGATGCCCGCCCTCCGCATAACTTTATACGTTTACACTGTATCAAACTTTCCTGATGATAATACAAGTGGTTCCTTTGGACAGCGCGTATTGACATTTGGTGATTTTTTATTTCACCTTATAATTATATAATAATATATAATATAATTTATAGATAATATTAAAAAAGAAAGAAAGAAAATATCTAGTACTAAAAATATTTTAACATGTGTTTCTTTCATTGATAAGAACCTATGTCAATGTCACAGTTCGGTTTTATTTTTTTATTCCTTCTTGTCTATAGTCTCACGTCAACTGCTATTCCTTGTATGTGTAGTGTATTCCTTTGCTCTCCCATTAATCTTTATGATTATTGATATTTTTGGCTATAAAATACCATATCAAGTAAATGAAACGATAAATTCTTATTCTTTACAACTCGACATAAACAATCGTTTCTTTACTGAGAGTGTTTGTGTTTGAATGTGTACAGGACGGTCAGAACGCTCACCTGATGGTAAGTCATACGCCTGACCATGATAGAGATAATAGTTATCAGTTGACACCTGAGATAATAGTTGTTAGGTCTCTTATACCCGGTAATTTTACGAGTTAAGAGTCCTGTTTTCTTAGATGACTTTATATGATCGAAGCCTGTTCTCTTCAACCTATTCCAGTCCACCGACGGACAAAGGTCTCACCAGATCCTCCGTTTCCTAATCCAGCCTTCACTTTTTTAGGGCAATCAACGTAATGTCTTCATAGCTGCTTTCATAGTAACATCGTGAAACGGAGGTGAAAAACCTCACTTGCGCGCTCCCCGCCCGCCATTCAAAGTCAAGTTGCGTACCTAAGCTCCTAATTAGCCGGCACTTTGGGGCTATCCAGCCATTAATTTCAAGAAAGGTTATTTACATTTTACTGTTACTAAGTTATCAAAATCATTCAGTGTAATAATGATTGAACAGATTAAACACTTTAATAAAATTTTGATGTACTCACAATATGATAAAGACAAAATATAATTTACCCATTGCACGTAAGAAACCAATCATAAAACACAAAAGACAAACACAGCATAGGCGGCCTTATAGCTTATTAAAAGAATAATGTGTATTCGTAAGCGGGCTGTAGTATATAATATGAGTATACAATATTAACTTACTCAATTCCTTGTAGACAGATTTTTAATTTTAATAGCTTACTTTCAAATTAAAAACAAGTTCTTGTTTGAATGGTTCAGATATCGGATATTACACCAGGGATTTTCGATCTCTGGCTAATACAAACATTCCGGAGGAACATATCTATTTGTATTGGTTATGTTTTTATGTATATTATACGTCTTTAAGAGAGAGTCTTGAAGAGCGTCGGTGGCTCAGTGGTGTGGACTGTCGCCTTCCTACCGGGAGGGCTGAGCTTCAAATCCCGACACGTACCAATGTATTTTCGAATTTTCGAAAAATATATGTACGTTATCCGACGCTCTTACGGTGAAAAAACATCGTGAGGAAACCTTGATGCACGCCTGCGAAGAGATTCGAAGGTTGTGTGTGAAGTCGTCCAATCCGCACTGGGCCCGCGTGGACGACTAAGGCCTAATCACCCTATACGGGTAGGCTCGTGCCCCTCGGTGGGGACATTTAATGAGCTGATGATGATGATGATGATACGTCTTTATAAAAACACATGTCCTGAACCCATATTACAAGCGCCTTGCATAAATTTGAGCTAGACGTCGCTGTGCGAATGTCGGTGGATATACTGCTATCCACTAGCTAAAACGCCGTTAACTGACGAGCACCATGTTAAGTGCGGCTGATAAGTAAATCAAATAGTGCAGGATAAAACACACTGTTAGTAATGTTTAAGATTCAAAATCCCTTACAATGTCTCTATGATGATAAACAGTAACGTAGATGCCTTATCCGAAGTTGTTTCCGTTAAACAAAGATTCTGTATATATAAAGGTAGATACGCCACCCATGCCTCAAAAACGAACCGCCGAAGAGAATACAGTTTGTAGGCTTTTGTTTAGGTAAATGTACGC